>BRDA01001306.1:0-10737 GCA_036984385.1 Crenuchus spilurus | reverse complement strand
TATATATATGTATATATATATATATATATGTATATGAGAGAGAGAGAGAGAGAGAGAGAGAGATCTTATGGACTTGTTCACTGAAAAAGCTAATTTTTTACACTGATTTGTTTAAGACATACTTGTTAGGTACGTTAGCTTTCTTCCTCCACTATGAAATTAATAAAGCAAACAATAGAAACCAGACAATTCAGTCTGTTGCTGAAATCCTCACATTGTGATATTCTGTCTCTGCTGTTTATGCTGGTATTTCAAGTTGAGGACCTGTCACATTATGAGGATGTTCACAACCTACATTCCGAATTAATGGAAGTATACTGTGGCTCTTAACTAGACCACAAAGTCATTTGATCACACTGTGTATGGTGGGGTGGGAGATACACTGTTTTGTAAAATGCTTCTCCTGCACATGCAGTACAGTAAAGAGAAGCTATTGATTAAAATAAAAAGCTCTTTTTGTAAAAAGTTAGTCAGAAGGTTGATTTATAATTTCAGGTTGGCCTGACATTTTTACACTTCTAAGAAAATAATGAAGTGTTTGTCAGCTCATTGCAGAATGTAGCCACAGCTGTCATCTCTTTCAGACTCTCTCTCTCTCTTTGATTGCCATTAATTGTGTTTGTATATTTATTTGGCTTTTGAGGAAAAAAAAACATTTCTGTTTGAATTAATTGGTGTGCATTCAAAACCGGATAAATTGCTGATGTTTTTAATGGTGGAAATGTGCTTTAAAGGTATCAGTGAATTTTTGAGAATGTATTTACTCTCTACAGTAGTTGGTTCTTATGTGATATTACATTGTGAAGAATTTTGTTTCCCTGCAGTAAATACATAACAGAAGATGGCCAGCGTGTTGCTGGTGGAGTGCTGGTGGGCACAGGGCTGTGGGTCACCATTATCTTTGTCATGAGGAATGTTCTTAAAAGTCTGCTGTCCTGGCATGGCTGGATGTACAACCGCCATGGAAGTGTGTCCATAGGCACCAAGGTTTGGCTGGTGAGTTCAAATTTCAGAAGAATGCATGCAGGCATACATGAGGAATACATTTTAAACCTTTAACTCTGATATTAAAAAACATGGCAGTACCTTCAGAGATGCTGATGTCAATGGAAACAGTTTTACAGTAATTTGCAGTATTTATATTGATTTATTCATTCTAAAATTCTTATACAATATCAAAGTCAGCATTTTCAGTTGATGTAAAAAAAGTGAAAAACATCAAAACTGGACATTATTTGGAGGCTTTATTCCAACAGCATTGATATACGTTATGAAAAGATACAAATTTGCTCCTTTCACCTGAAAACATGAATAAGTGAACCTTTCAGATGCACAATTGGACCTTAAGCACTGTATCTTTAAAGGTACATTTATACGGTTATGGGGCAAATATGTACCTATATTGTACCTTTATTGTGAAAGCATACTTGGTGTAGCAGCTACTATATAATATACGCTGCCTTAGTATTAATAACGACACTAAAATCTTTAGTATCCATTTTAAGGCCCAGTTTGTGGATTTATGATATCAAACCTGCTGTTGTGCCTTCATTATTTGCTCACTTTCTACATGTCTCAGAAAACTACTGCATGTGTTTGTTGTTCAGAAAATTTTAATAGTAAGCCACTGTATTTCTCTTCCTATTGTTTGATGCCCAAACTCACTATCTCTGCAGTTGCTGGTGAAGCTATTCTCTGGACGTAAGCCAATGCTGTACAGTTTCCAAAGCTCACTGCCACGCTTGCCTGTGCCTGCTGTGAAGGACACCATGAAAAGAGTTAGTCTGTACTTGTTTAATTATAGGTGATAAAGGCACACGCTTTTCAAAAGAGTGTATTCTGTGAAAGTCATGAGCTGTGAAGCATGTTTTACGGCATTAAAGTCCTTCCACTAACACACACACACACACACACACACACACACTACACTAATGCCAGATCAAATCTTTTTATTGCTCTCTTTTTATTATAGCAACCACTTACTATAGCTAACGTTACTATACCTATAAGACAAGCTAGTGAAAGCTTAACTTTGCCCTGTGTTAAAAGTACAAAAGGTTGGGCAACACCTGCCCATTCCACAGCCCTACACTCAGGAAGTGTGTCTATTTTTTGTTTAGTATCTTGAATCAGTGCATTCTCTCATGGATGAGGAGCAGTTTAAGCGCATGGAGGGCCTGGCGAAGGACTTTGAGAAGAACCTGGGCCCAAAACTCCAGTGGTACCTTAAGCTCAAATCTTGGTGGACATCCAATTACGTAAGTTGACATCATCTGTAGCCTTTGAGGTCTGTGTCATGTGATCTTGTGATGTGTCAGTTTTTTACAACTCTGTTGATGTTGGCAGGTCAGTGACTGGTGGGAAGAATATATTTACCTTAGAGGACGTGGACCCATCATGGTCAACAGCAACTACTATGCAATGGTAATGCCTAATGCCCTTTTTCGTTTTGAATGGAAGTGTTCTTTGCCCTCTCGGCAGGCTCAGCATTGAGTTTCCAGAGTTATCTGGTCTGTGATTATTGGATAAAAGTAATGTGACCTGGAGAGAGAGGCACATGCACAGAGAGAGAGAGAGAGAAAGAGAGATTTCATCATAATTCCTTTGGGTCTCATTACTGCAGCCGTGACACTTGTTCACAGGGAATTCCAGTTGCACTGTTTTTAACATGGATAGTAGTACTGTATATAACAACACTGTATGTATTTAACACAGCTGAGTACTGTATTAGTCATTACTTTTGATATGTTTATATTAAAACAATGTCTATACAGTAAGGTTTGTTTCCCCAGGAGCCAGAGTGAAAGATTTTATTAAGTCTTCATAACTGTATCCCAAAGTTCAAAACTCCTGCCGGCGCTATATTATTCCTAAAAACACTTATGTAACTGCAAGATTTTATCCTAGAAACAAAACAAAACATACTCCAGAAACCTTAACCTCCTAGGACCTGGCATGTCCACATACTGTATGTGGACATCACATTTTGGGTTGTTTAGACCACAAAACTAAATTTTGCCTGGTGTCCTCTTATGATGCCATTATACTGCCACCTCAGAAATACTCATGTAAAAATATAATTCTTTGTTTTTACACTAATCAGGTGCCAATCAGCCCAAATAGCAAAGAGAAATAAAAAATGCATGCCATGCAAGAGTTGGGGTCTTAGGAGGTTAAAGGGTCTACTTTTCAAATATGTAAATTTTGAATCAAAATTGTATTTTAGATTATGGTGTAAGGAGCTTAAATAAGCAGAGACACGTCTGTCAGAATGACTTAAACAAATGTGTATATTTTCCCACCAAAATATGTGATCTGTCATTCATATGATAATGGGATGGTAATCCCGGACATTGGTGGGTTCCAGCAGCCAGGAATCTGTGGAATGTTGATAAACAAAGGTCTCTCACCTGAGGTGAACTTGAACAAAATATCTCCCCTTAAGCTTTAGAAATAAAAACACATATAATTTTTGAAAACTGTAATCAGTGTGTAGCCAACACCTCTGTTTATTCAGTTCAGAGCTCAAACGTCTTGGCTACAAATGTTTAGAGTGTTTTTTTACAATGTATCAGCACATCTGAAAATAGGTTTTTGGAAAGTCTAAGTTTAGAGCAGATTTAATCAAATATAGATTTATGACACTGTTACTGTTTTGTGCTGAACAAAAGCTTGTTTAACACTTTGGAAAAAAAAATATTTTAGATGTAAAAACTACTCCAGAGGGTTAAGTTGCCATTATGTCCACACTTTTTAATAGCAGGTATTAACCTTATTTTAAAATAAGCCTTTATAAGTGCTAGTTTTAGATTAGATTAGACTTTTTGCTCTTGTGATTGCACACAACAGAATTTGACCTCTGCATTTAACCCATCCATTCAGTTAAGCACACACACTAGTGAACACACTAGGCTTTGAGAACATGAACCCAAATATGGGCATCCCTATTCACAGTGTAGATCAGTTGGCGGTTAGGTGCCTTGTTCAAGCGCACTTCAGTCATGATCGAACCGGCAACCTTCCTGTCAAAAGACCAGTTCCCTAACCACCAGGCCACAGCTTCCCCTTAAACATTAGACTTTACAGCAATTATGAACTAGGCTGACTCTCAAAACTCTTATGTGAGCAAGGACACTTATAATAATGCTTAAGTATCCCAGAACCACAGGAGCCCCCTACTTCTACAAGAACAAACACAAGATGATTTTCTGGTATTGCAAAAAAGTCTGCACTGCCATCTTATACACTTTGTAAAAAATTTTTTGATGGTGTAATGTTTGCCTTATTATGGACCATTAAATAAGAGAATGTCTTTTACACTCACAGGACTTCCTGTATGTGTTTCCTACTAATCTGCAAGCTGCCAGGGCAGGGAATGCCATTCATTCACTCATGATGTACAGGAGGAAACTGGACCGCGCCCAGCTCAAACCTGTGAGTCCTGCTTTTTCCTCCAACAACATCTTTGCTAAAGTTTACCATACCAATAACATTAGATAAATGTAAGCTAATTCTCAGTATATACAACTCTAAATCAGAAAACATTGTGACAGTATGAAAAATGCAAAAAAAAAAACACACTATTTCTTACATTTAGTTTGACTTTTATTTCATCGGAGACTGGAAATGAAGTAAAAACTATATAATGGTGTGATTTCAAATAGATGATGTCAACAGGTGACTGTAATCATGATTTAGTACAAAAGCAATATAAACAAAAGTCTTTGAGAAGCAAAAATGCGCTGAGGATCTCCAGTTTGTCAAGAAATACACAAGAAAATTATTGTCTGCAATGAAATAAGTCAAAAAATGTAAAAAAAAATATTTTCTTTTGCATTTTCTCAATTTTTTCGGATTTAGGGTGGTAGTATGAGAAACATGGGACAGTTTTTAATCATTGTTTGATCAACCTATGATAATGCCAACAGAGGGTTGGCAACACACACACACACACACACATATATATATATATATATATATATATATATACTGGAGATAATAATAGGAGATAAACAATCTGATCAAATGATTCACTGCAACAGGAGACATGTGGTATGTCAATCATAACTAACAGTATATGTACCTCTCTTACCTCATACCTTGTACCTGCCTATGCTTCTCATTTTCATGTAAGCTGGCATCTGTGTGCTTCACTGATATACTGACATAGAATAAATATCTACAGGCATTAGATGTAGTATAAGCTGCGTTTTGTAATTCTGTCATGCACTGTTCTCTCTCTCTCTCTCTCTCTCTCTCTCTCTCTCTGTCTCTGTCTCTCTGTCTCTCTGTCTCTCTGTCTGTCTCTCTCTGTCTCTCTGTCTCTCTGTCTCTCTCTGTCTCTCTGTCTCTCTCTCTCTCTCTCTCTCTCTCCTTTATGCATGGTAATTGAACTCTTAAACATTGCTGTGTTTTGTCCTTTGCTTTCGGACGTGTTAAATGTGCATGTGGCGGCACGCGTGCAGGCTTACTTACTGGAGAACAGAGTGCCACTGTGTTCAGCACAGTGGGAGCGGATGTTTAACACATCCCGCATCCCGGGCGTGGAGACAGGTAAGAGAGAGAGCAAAAAGCCGCGAGCTGTGCTAACCCCTGCTCTCTTCACACCCTGTGACTAGCTGACCAACAGCACACAGCCTCACATCACCAGCCGTCAGCAGCTTTCAGCTTTTAACCCCTTAAGCCAGCATTTAATTAATTTAAAGGAATGCACTAGTGCCATATATGCAACAATCTGTCAGTTATGAAGGACTTTAATTTCAGTGCATTCCCCAAATCCTTAGATATTTATAATTGAATTGAATTAAAATTGCTTCAATAACTAATGAAATTCATATTGAGGAATTGAGGTCTTGTTAAAGAGTTAATTTAAGGGGTTAAAAATGATTAGAAATAACTCTAAAATTTAATCTGAGAGTTAAAGTGATATAGTTACTGATGGATTACCCTGGTGACTTGAGGCTGCATCTTCAGTATCTTGAGTGACCTTCTTGATCCTTCCCACACCATGTCTCATGAACCCCTCTGACATCTCTCCATCCATTTCCACTACCCCTCCAGGTATCCTCCTCTTGGGATGGTGTGGGGTTCCCTCTGCGTGTTATCTGTTAGTGTCTGATTCTCCCTCTTGCTTTACAGCTCATGGCTCTAAACACTATTCCCATGTGCTCATCCCAATATGAGCGTATGTTCAACACCAGTCGAGTTCCCGGTGTAGAAACAGGTAGAACTCTCTACTGTCCTCTGCTTCAGTACATTCATTTCTGATCCAGTCTATTATAATCCAATCTAATCCACAGTTTCATCAGCAAGTGCATGTGGGTGAGGGTTGTACTAGTGCATCTCTAAAAATTGTATTGTGTTCATAATTTAATTCAGAAAGGTAAACTGTCATATTTACTTCTTCATTACACATAAAGTGATGTTTCAAGTCTTTCATTGTTTTACTGATGATCAGTTTGGCTTATAGCTCACAAAAATCCTGAATGTCAGACATTTTGAGCTTACTATTCAAACGGTGTTGCAATTAAAACAAAACAAGGCTTGAAATGTGTCACTGTACATGTAATGAATATAAAATAGATGTCATTTGACCTTTGTGAATTAATTTGTGAACACAAATGAAATTTTACCACAATGTTTTGATATTTGGAGATGCACTAGTAGTGCATGTTATAACTGGGCTGATCGACTTGTAATCTAGCTGTTCTCGTCCATGCTTTACCTGGTGGATATTGACCTGGATTGACCTGTGTGTCAGAAAACTAAATGCGTGTACTAAATACATGAACCTGTTCTGTTTTTTCGTCAAGAATAAAATGGCAAATGTGTTTTTCTATATACACAGTAAATCTACCAGTGTTAAATCAACACTATTAGAGTTAAATTAACACTGAGGGTGTCAAAATGTAACACTGTCAGTGTTAATTTAACTCTAATAGTGTTGATTTAACACTGGTAGATTTACTGTGTACAAGTCATAGTATATGTATAATTGAATATTTTAGCTTACACTGAATCTATATCTACTAATATGCACATTGATTGGAAATTTAAAATAGGTTAATGCACCAGGGTGAGAATTTTAGTTGTGTTGCACCTTCTGTGAAGTACAATTTAATGTTAAATTACTTTTACATCTACTTTTAAAGTGAGTAAACTGAAGGTGAGAGAAGTTTACTTTAGGTTTTACAGCGGGATACAGATGGCAGTTGAAAGTAGAGGTCATAGTCCTTTCCTGCTATGATAAAACCAACAGAAGTCCATACCTGGTATATTTGGCTTTAATGAAGATAATTAAATGAAGCTTTCAATTAATTTAATAAACATTTAAGTCTCTAACCTAATATTTGCATGAAAAATTGATTATTAGAAATCGCACACTACTGAGAAGTGAAGGTGTGATTGATATAAATTTAAAGCCATTAACATGAATTGTGAATTAATGCAGTATCGTTAAATCATATCACATGATCTGCTGTAAAATTGACATATTTACCTGTACTGTGTTAGACAGCTGAACTCTAACATGGGCTATTGTGTACTCTGAGGATGAGGAAGTGTTCAAACTAAAGATTTGAACAAGAGTATTCATTAACAAAGCACCATCAAGACCAAACACTTGTTTGAGCCCTGCAGGACAGCTGCACTCCCTCTAAATCTAATAAATAGCCAGATGGTCAGATAAATTTAGAGATATTATAATAAAGGGTGCATTGATCGCCTTTTTTATGGACCATTTATGTTTCTTTACAGCCACATTGGCTGAGGGCTGATCTTTTTTATATTATTTTTATTTGCCTTTTGATATGGTGAGATAAATTAACAAACTTGTTCCAGTAGTTTAGCAACAGATTGCCAGTGTTCTAATACAAATATCATTATGTGCTCTTCAATGGGGCAAACTGGCTTAATCAAATGAAGATATATACTCAAACTAAGAAGCAACTGGCTGTATTAGAACAAGAAGGCACACATTATTGCATTTATGTTTACATTTACAACATTTGGCAGACACTCTTATCCAGAGCGACATACAATAGTGTTTTGTTTCCATTAAGAGAATTATCTCAGCTAGCACAGACAGGTTAGAGTCCAAACTACTCTTCAGTTCAGACACTGTTAGAACAAAACCATCACTAATACCTAGAAAGAAGGAAAGATACACAATTATACACAATATAAGAGCTTTACAATAAATGTTTTAAACTAGTGCTCACTTAAGTGCTCCACAAAGAGATGCTCTTCAGTCTGTGTTTGAAGACTGTGAGGGACTCTGCTGTTTGAACAACCAGTGGGAGTTTGTTCCACCACCTCGCTGCTAGGACAGAGAAGAGTCTTGATGTTAATCTTCCACATGTCTTGAAGGATGGCGGGTCAAGCTGAGCTGTACTAGAAGCTCGAAGGTTTCAAGGTGCGACTCAAGACTTGACTATTGCCACTAAGTAGGGAGGGTCTGGTCCATTTTTTGCTTTGTAGGCAAGCATCAGGGTTTTGAATCTGATGCAAGCAGCTACAGAAAGCCAGTGAAGTGTGCGCAGCTGTGGAGGGACTTGGGAGAACTTGGACTGATTGAAGACCAGCCGAGCAGCTGCAGGAGTGAGTTGCAGTAGCCAAGTGTTGAGATGACATGAGACGGACAAGCACCTGGGTGGCATTTATCCAGCTCATTTTATTTATTGGCTGATTGTGGGTGACTTCCAATTCCAATCTGGCCAGGTCCAGTTGTATGACGGAAATTATAACTTCCTGTAGTGTTTGGGAAATAAGTGTTTGGTCTTTGATCTCTTTAGTCTGCATATTCTCTTTATTTTCAGCTCCAGTGCCACACTCTAGAACTGTTGTTTTTAGGAAACGTCAAATAAATGTAGACATGTTAATGTCTTGCCCAAGGACTCTTCTTAGTATGGTGTGGTACGCTTGCCCCTGGCTGGGGACGGAACCGCTGTCTGCTACATAGCATGCAGCATGGTTATCTATTACACTATACCAATCACTATTACTCCAGCTTCTGTCTTGAGGCGAATGCAGTAGGCTGTTAATGTATCGTACATTATTAATCTACTAATGTAGAGGTGTTAGACACTCAAACACACACTTTTCCTTTGACAGCTGAATTTCATATATACTTCTCTGAGAACTGCACATCTCTCCATTATGTCTTCATGGATAGATGTCATTCAGCACGTGAACGAGAGCAAGCATATTGCGGTGTACCACAAGGGACGCTACTTCAAAGTGTGGATGTTTTATGACGGGCGGTTGCTGTATCCCAGAGAGATCGAGCAGCAGATGGAAAGGATTCTGGCAGATAACTCTGAGCCTCAGCCTGGAGAGGAGACTCTGGCTGCACTCACTGCAGGAGACAGGTGAGGACACTGTAAAAAAAAAAAAAAAAAAAAATTATGAAAAAATGGCTTAGTGTAAACTGCATAGCTAAATCATTATGCAATTGCCTCAACATTACACATTTGTCAAAAATAGTTTAACAAAAACAGCAATAGCAGCCATTATGGATCCAGAAATTTGTCCATATGTCTACAGCAGGTGTGATGATTTAAGCTTGTCATTCAGCTTTTATTCAATAATATGGTGCCACATCACAAATTTAGTTCAATAACTTAATTGTATTTCTTAATATTTTATATTTATTACAAGAAAAGTGACATATTTCAGACATTTTTTTCAGTATGGCTTATAGCTCATGAAAATCAGAAATCCAGAATAAAACATTATTTTGAATATTTAGAGTTTGAGTAACTTACTATTGAAACTGCTTGAAAAATGTTACTTTACTTGCAACAAATATAACATATGGCAGTTTACCTTTTTGAATTATGAACTTTCTCACAGTATTCAATTTTTGGTGATGCACTAGTGTGACCCTTCTACCTCTTTCTCCACCTTGTTTGTCACTGTCATGGTCCACATGTTCTGTGTGTGTTTAGGTTTCACCATGTGTATCTCGCCATGTGCTTTTGTCTTCATCCAGTTCTTGTTTCATCGTTTGCACCTGAGTCTCGTCTCTGCTCACAGCCCAACTTGTACTTCTCATGTGATTGTTCTCTATAAGAGTCTTCCTAGTGTTTCAGTCCTCGTCCGTCATTGTATTGTCACCATAGAGTTTGTTCGTTGTCATAGCAATAGTTTATTGTTACATTTATGCATAGTCTTGTTTTGCCACAGCCACAGTGTGGTCTGTTTCAGTTTGTACAATAAAGTGTCATGTTTTGTAATCCTGCTGTGTCTTCTTCTCAGCCACAGCCACGCTGTCAACTAGTAGGCTTTCATTATTTGAAAACATGTACAGAATGATAGAAGCATCTTTTGCTTCAGTTTTCCCATGGTTGTTTTGTGTATATCATTATAATGAACATAAATAATTTGTGCATGAATTAACATTTATAGTAACTAAGTAATGATTCTTCTGTTTCTCTTTATAGAGTACCGTGGGCCAAGGCCCGTACAGCGTTCTTCAGTAAAGGGAAGAATAAGCAGTCTTTGGATGCAGTGGAGAAGGCTGCTTTCTTTGTGACGTTAGATGACACTGATCAGCATTATGAAGCTAATGACCCTGTACGGTCCCTCGATAAATATGCCAAGTCTCTGCTTCATGGGAAGTGCTACGACAGGTCAGAAAGATGACTTGACCATTTCAGGTTTTTTAGGAATATGGGAATTCTGGGCTGATACTGATATCGGAAATGTTATGTTCTTATGTGTATATCTGGTCAGGCT
>BRDA01001304.1:0-18431 GCA_036984385.1 Crenuchus spilurus | reverse complement strand
TTTTTTAGAGGGTCGGGCGGGGATGATCACCAATTCTTTTTTTTTTTTTACTTGGCCTTAGCGGCCAGCCTACACGAGCACCGTCGTCGTCTCGTTTATGTTTTAAAAACCCATATAAACACATTATTTACATATTAAAGTATACTGTATATTGGCCGGCTTACACGGATTAATCAGTTTTACATGTATTCTTATGGGGAAAATGCATCCAGCTAACCAGCTAACGAGCAAACCAGCTAACGAGCTCGGCTCCTGCACGGATTAAACTCATAAGTAGGGTTACCACTGTATATGTAAATAACCTCAGTTCTGCACTGTATTGTGCCCGATTCAAAACCAAGACCAGGCTGAAACACTTCAGTGTGATGCAATTGTATTAGTTAATTTTATTTAGCGAGTAAGGGAAAGGAATAATAATAATTAATAAATAAGGTTGAAGTATGGTTTTTACCTTCAGTATTCTTAATAAGTCTCTCCACCAGAACCGGATACTTTGTGATACGCTGCGTTATGAGGAGAATCCCCTCCGGCACTCCTAATCTTCTCACAATGGCCAGCTGACCTATTTTCTGACAAAACAAAGTCACAATTTCTTATTTATACTTCTCTTACTGCACATACAGCATGCAACCTTTGCTGCACAATGCACATCCTGTTGTCCTGCTGCTCTTTATTAATATCCGATGTATCAGTTGTTATTAGGTTGCTCCAAGTATGTTGCTAACCTGTTGCTATGGTGTCTCTGATCATCTCTAGGGTGGAATTATGCGATTGATGTAGTATCCTAGGTGATAGCTAGTGTGTTGTAAGGTGGTTGCTATGGTATCTTAAATGGTTGCTATGGTGTTGCTAGGCGAATGATACAATAGATTTTTACACACCCATTCATTTAAATTAGGAATAAAACTGGAAATAGTTGTTGCGTGTCGGATCAAAACTCTGTATACAAGCCCACCATTCCGGATCAGTCCGAACATACTGGAATTAGTTAGGTGTTCATATCTAATTGTGTACAAAAATCCAAGAGAAAGAAAAAGAAAAACCCATGTTGGAATAACCAAGTAGTAAGGATGAGTGGAATGATGCAGAGATATCAATATTTCTGACACGGACATGAAATTATTGATTCTTTCCTATATTTTGGGACCCAATTGTAGACAGCCAATTAACCCACCCATTCTATAGGACGCCCCTAATCACTTGCAATGCTTTCAACACTATGGGGGGGGTGAGGACTGGCACAGGCGTCCTCTGATGCATGTGAAGTCAGCCATCGCCTCCGACCTGCCGCTGGTGCATCATCACTGGGGAGCCAAAGTGCTTGGAGGAAAACTATCCAACACATCAGCCAACAGACACCGGAGCCAGCCAGCATCATAGTGAAAGTAACTGGCCAATATTGCTTTCTGCTGTGTTTTGCAGTGTGACCTTGACTGCTATGGACATTTGATCAATATGTGGTAAGGAGAGCTCTGGCACGAATATAATTGTCCATTAACAAACTGATTAAGAAAGCTGGCTCTGTTGTAGGAGTCAAGCTGGACTCTGGAGATGGAGACTGTTAGCCATCTTGGAATCTACTGTGCATTCACATGGTACGCATCACTGATAAAAGGGCACCGCTGTTTATCTGCTTACTGTACACAGTACTGACCCTCCTGCTGTCTGAACTGAGCTCACATCCCAACTTCTGGGACTTCAAACATGTACGATATCATTAGCTGATGAATATGCATGTATGCATCTCGATCACTCCATCCATCAAAATCCATACATTTCTGAAAGAAAAGAAGTGAACCAAGCCGAGCCTTTTGGGTTAAATTCCTGAGACTGACGGAATTCCTGCAGACCTCAGTAGTACCCATCATACTTTTTTAGTGCCAACATCAGATATTCAGGTGTTAAAAAAAAAAACAGTACACATTTTTTGAGTGACAGTGTCAGTGCAGGGATATTAGCATCAGATCCATTCAAAAATTAATCAGCCAACCTTTAGGAATCTGTAAATGATCAGTTTGAGTGACTCACTCGGATTAAACTCTGGAACTTCTTGTTGTTCTGCAGCAGATCTTTATAATAGTTCACTGCGTCCGTGTGGCAGCTGCAGAACACACCGTAACCATCCAGCAGCCGCTTCTTCAGATCATCTGAGAACTACACACACCAGACCATAAACATTCAGCTCCGGAATGATGCATCAGGAATACATCACATTCAGCTGTTCATCCACACACGGTCATTAATCACAGCACTTCAGTGTTATACTGCCTTCCGTTAGTCACATCAGTAGAGGAGAATGTGGCTGTAACACTCGCTCTTAAGTGTGGAAATTTAGTGTCTTAAAGGGCAATTAAAGAAATGTAAAAGTCAGAATTGTTCACAGTGGTGGTGACCAGAAGACAGAATTCTCTAAAACTCAAAAAGGTATTACAGGAAAGGGCTATTTTTTATTTATTTTTTAATTCTGCTATCCCTTATTAGTACCACACTGGGAAAATCTGACCTTTTTGCATTTTACCCATCTGTGCAGTGAAACACACACACACACACACACACACACTAGCAGTGGGCAGCCCTATCCATGGCGCCCGGGGAGCAGTGGAGGGTTAGGTGCCTTGTTCAACAGCACTTCAGTCATGACCTGCATTGCACTGACAACCGACAAGACCAGATCCCACAACTGCGCTGGTATATTCTTAATATTTCTGCTGCTTGATGTCCGAGATGGTTCTTAGCACTGCAGTGACACTGACGTGGTGGTGGTGGTGTTAGTGTGTGTTTAAACATCTCAGTGTCACTGAGGAAGTGAGAATAGTCCACCAACCAGCCAACAGTGTCAGGACTAGAGAACCAACACGAACTGTGCTGTTACTGTCTGACTTTACATCTACAAGGTGGGTCTAATAGAGTGGACATCGTGTTTTTCCACTCAACACACACTAACACACCACCACCACATCAGTGTCACTGAGAATGAGCCACTAAGCTCTGTGGGGTCTTGACCCACTGAACAGGGTGAAAGTATACAGGGATACAGATGAACTACAGTCTGTAATTTTAGAACTACAAAAGTGCATCTGTATGATCAGTGGAGCTAAAATAGGCAATGAGTGGAGATACAAGCTTTGTGTACCTAATGAAGTGGCCAGAGAGTGTATTTGTGTTGTACACATTGTAACATCTGGTTCCAATCATCACGATTATAAAGAAATCACCAAGTTTCTCTAGAATGCAGTATTTCATGTCAAACCACAGAGTTCTTTAAGTAAAAAGAAAGTTGAGGTTCTTTTAAAGAACCTGCACCTCATATGAAAAATGTACATGCACAAAACATCCACTACCGTCTCACCTGAGGGAATGTAGAACAAGACACTGAGTAAACAGAAGAGGAAACAAACTGAGAAGGTGATACAGTAACATTAAATATAGCAATGCTAACCAATAATATCACGGTGGAGGTTGAACTGGTGCCCATGTGACATCACAATCATGAGATAAAAATGGGCTGTTTTAGCAGTTGAAGGTCTACACAGGTGTGAACATTTTAAAACAAATGTTCAAACGGATTTCCCACAATAGAGGCTCCGTCACGGAAAGCATGGTGGTACCTGGGCGATGAGGATGTCTCCTATCCTGTTCATGCAGTAGTTCTGCTGGCTGCCCCGTTCCAGACAGTCCCTGCGACGCTGTTTGAGGCGGTTCAGGAAGTACTGGTGTTCCCTCAGCAGGTAGTCCAGACGTGGGAAGAGACGGTCCAGCTGAACCTCGTCCTTCTGCAGAGAGTGGCGTACCTCATAGGAGTACACGTACAGCATCAGCTTCAGTGTCCGTACGTGGTTAATCTCCGTCTGGATCAGCTCTAACATCAATGACATCATTTAAATCTACAACAGCAGCTACTAGTGCAACTCCAAAAATGTTACTCAACATCTACATCACATTACATTTACGTCAACAAAATCATCGATGGCTACACCTACAGTGAGGAAAATAAGTATTTGATACACTGCCAATTTTGCAAGTTTTCCCACCAACAAAAATGGACAAATCTGTAATTTATATCATAGGTACACTTCAACTGAGAGACAGAATCAAAATATCATCCAGAAAATCACAATGTATGATTTTTAAATAACAGGACAATAGGCAAGCATCTTGGAGAGAAGGCAACAACTGTTGGCGCAATTATTAGAAAATGGAAGAAACAGACTTCCTCGGTCTGGGGTTCCATGCAAGATGAATGAATGAATAAACATTACACTTATATAGCGCCTTTCTCAAACCCAAGGACACTTTACAATCAACACAAGATCTTGTCTTGTAGGGTAAGGATGATTCTGAGAAAGGTTAGGAACCAGCCCAGACCTACACGGGAGGACCTGGTTAATGACCTGAAGAGAGCCGGGACCACAATCTCAAAGAGGACCATTAGTAACACACTACGCAGTCATGGTTTAAAATTCTGAATGGCAAGGTCCCTCTGCTCACGCCAGCCCCATGTCTAGGCCCGTTTGAAGTTCACCAATGACCATCAAGATGATCCTGGAGGTCATGTTGTCAGACGAGACCAAAATAGAGGGTTTTTTTTGCATCAACTCCACTCGCCATGTTTGGAGGAAGAAGAAGGATAAGTACAACCCCAAGAACAGGTTTCCATCTCCATGCTTCATGGTTGGGACTATCATACTTTGGGGGTGCTTTTCTACCAAGAGGACAGGACGACTACACCGTATTGAAGGGAAGATGCATCTATCGTGAGATTTTAGCCAACAACCTCCTTCCCTCAGTAAGAGCACTGAAGATGGGTTGTGGCTGGGACAGGTGTTCAAATAGGTGAAATTAATACAGGTAATAAGTGCAGAATAGGAGGGCTTCTTAAAGAAAAACTAACAGGTCTGTGAAAGTCAGAAATCTTGCTGGTTGGTAGGTGATCAAATACTTATGAAATAAAATGCAAATTATTTTTTTTAATCATACAATGCAATTTTTTTTTAATTTTGTCCCTTACAGTTGAAGTGTACCTACAATAAAAATGGCAGACGTCTCCATTCTTTGTAGGTGTGAAAACTTGCAAAATTATATAACAAACATCAGCTACACATTAATCAACAGCAGCTACATCAACAAAAGCAATATCAAAACACCTACATCACCCTCAACAGCTACGTCTATAGAACGAACATCAACATCCACATCATCATTATCAAAGAGCTACATCTAAATCACCATCATGAACAATTACATCTAATTCAAAAATATCAAACACCTACATCAGCTACATCTGTATAATTATTAACAGTAACATCAACAACAGACATTGACAGCTACACATCTATGTCATCATCATCATCATCAGTGTTATGATACTTAAGTGTATGAGTATGTTCTTACACATCTGAGAAGGAATTACATTAGATCAGTGCTAGTTTCCTGTGCCAACTGGTTTTGCTAGTTTAACTTCTTCAGCCATTTGGCAGAAAAAACAACACACAACAAAAACACATGTAAGACAATGACACCGACGGGTAAATGAACATTCAAGACATATGTGGGGACACCAACCAGACGTGTTTATAAAGATGTGTAGATCTGGATATTTTTATTAACACAACATGCCTGTTGACCTCTAAGCTTAGAATAAAGCCCAAGTTCACCTTTAGAGGAAAATGTCCTGCAGAACAGTTTATTTTCAGACTGGAAACATAACTCAATATTTAAGGTAACTTCTGCAGAGGCTCAATTTTTCCAAAATCTTAAATTCATTAAAAGAGTGAGTGCAGTAAAAGTTCTCTGTAGAACATGGCTTCACTTATTACATCAATAACACAGAGTTTAACCAGGGCTGCAGTAACAGGGTCAGGCTTAAATGGTTCTTTGCATGGTGAAAAAGTGCTTCTTTATGACAGAACCTGTTGTATAAGGTTCTCCGCCGTTCTACAGTAGAGATAAAACCATAAAACCACTCACCGTGTATGACATCTTGTCTCTTAATGGCTTCTTTGGAAAAACCCTTTAAATACTCTTGATCTACAGCTAAACTCCACGTCGGCGCCTCAAAGTCACGAACATCAGCCTCCAGGTCCTCCCTGAGAGTCGAGTACTGGTCCTCTGTTCAACAGCAGAGACGTCACTCACAGTAAGACAGTAATAATCTTCTGAGGCTAGCACTGCTAAACTCTACACTCTAAAAGAGATGGTTCTTCAAGGGTTCCTCAGTAAAGACAATGGGTCGATATAACACCATGAATGCTCAATGGGTTCTTTCCATGGTTCCCAAGGTTTCATCAGATTGATGAGAAAAGTGCTGTAGATGGTTCTATATAGCACAAAAGACGGTTCTTTGATTATTAAAAGTTTGACATCGTATCTACAGCAGAACCCTGTTGGGGGCTATATAGAACCATCTAAGACACATTCCTCATCAATCTGAAGAACCCTTGGGAATCATTGAAAGAACCCATTGGGTTCCTTGAGCATTCATGGTTTTACATACAACCATTTTCTTTATTAAAGAACCCTTGAAGAGCCATCTCACTTTTTTTTTAAGAGCGTAGAGTTCAGGAGTGTTCGCCTCAGAGAAAGAAACATGAGAAGGGTTCTTTAAGTGTTCAGGGTTCTATAGAGAACCATTTTTCTTAGTAAAGAACCCTTGAAAAACCATTTATTCTAAGAGTGTGTCAACCTCAATAGTCACTTCTGTATTAAAATAACAGCAAAACTTGTCACGACCCACTCAAACCTCAGCCAGGTCTTAATGAAGGTCTGGAACATTAAGGCTACGTTCACAGGACAGCCACTTCGCTCAGATCGGATTTTTTTTTTATGTTGACGGTTCACATTCACAGATGTAAGTGATCTGTGTCTGTAATGTGAACTAATCTGTCCCTGAAACAGCTCACATGCACTCAATGATACAGGTATATACGTCAACAACGTCACATTTGTGGAGGGTTGCCAGGTTTGCAAAAATACCGTCTCCAGTAAAAACATAAGTTGATTGATACTTTTACTGTTTTTACAGCGACGTGAGTAAATGAGAGAAGCCAACGCTGCCTCACACACTACACACATGTGTACAAACAAAAAGACATGAAGTCTGATCTGACCGTCACATTCAAGTGTCCACAGATCTGATACGCATCTGATCTAGAACCACATATGAAAGTGACTCAAATCTGATGTGAAGATGGGATTAGACACTGAAAACATCAGATCTGAGACACATTAAAGCAAAAAAAATTTGTCACTTAAGTCTGTTAATGTATCTCATATGATAGTCAAAATAACTCATGTAGCAGAATGCTGCTTCCAATCAAGTCCAGAATCACTTTTAGTAAAAAAGAGCATAAATAGAAATCTGGATGAGGTTTGAGACATTTATTTTTGAGACATTTTTAATAAATGGCTGAGCTATTTAGGTGACTATTGAGTTTTAATTAGCAATGTTAGCTTCCCAGGTCAAATGATACACTCAAGAAGCAAAATCTGGACTGAAAACATGTTTTGGCTGATGGACGACATCAGAGGTAAGAGGAAAAAATGTAAAAAAAATACTTGCAGTGGGCGTGTCTAAGCGTATTTGGAGAATTTGTCACTTACCTTCAATACTGATGCCATCAGTGCCAGAGATCATGGACACAGAATCTTCTGTAAGGAGTTTGGGCTTGAAAAGGTCAGTCTCGTCCATGGTTTGGCTGTTAAAACATCACATTACCAACTTCACTACAGGAAGAGCAGAGACAGCAACATTTGATACAGTGATTACAAACAATCTGATTTTATGTACAAAAACCAAACAAGTCCTATTGATTAGAGTAAAAGTAGATGGAGGATCTGGGATCAATCCTTCTTCTACAGGAGCTCATCAGTGATCCAGATCCACCATGTCTGCGTTTTTCTCCTCCTCTGACTGAATTATATACCATTTTCAGCCAACTCCAAGCTCGTGTGATACAAATCTCTGTGATTTTACACTCGGATGTCATGTCGGAAAATTGTGACCCCGCCAGGGAAAACCAGGTCAAAGTCATTCTTTTTTTTTTCCCAAAATTAGTTTTTTTCAAAACTTTTTTCTGAATTTAAGTTTTGTTTTTGATCAAAATATGTACTCTGATAGATATCTGAGACCGTTATCTTTCATTTACAGCAATAATACAGAGTGGCTAAGTTTTGTCGCTAATGTGAGTGACATGATATCTCAAATGGACCAGTGACTTTGGCCTGGTTTTCCTTGGCAGGGTCACAATTAGTCTCCAGAGAGCTCAGAGTCACCAAAAACATTCAACCACAAACAAATGCTTTTGGATACATTCACATTACAAGTCTCGTTGCACAAATCAGATTTTTTGTCTGTAATGTGATCTAATCTGTCCCTGAAACGGCTTGCATGCACACATTTATGCGTGTATACACGTCGCCTTCATTACCAACACCAAAACCAGTCACATTTGTGCAGGGTTGCCAGGTTTTCAGGGATTTTGCACTAAATAAAAGACATTGAATGAGAAAGTAAAATGTATGTAGGAGCATGAAGGAGGTTTGTGTTATAAAGCTCATTGAAATGTATGTGTCACTTTATATTTTGGGCTAGTTCCTGTTTGTGCAGTGTGACTTTGTTACAAAATCAGTATGATATTTGGGGAATCTGGCAACCCTGTATTAGTGAGACTGATGTTAGTAAAACTGGTAAACAGACGTGTTAGTAGCTGATGTGTGATGTAGTTTTAGAGGATCTGGCAACCCTGTATTAGTGAGACTGATGTTAGTAAAACTGGTAAACAGAGGTGTTAGTAGCTGATGTGTGATGGAGTATTAGAGGATCTGGTAACCCTGTATTAGTGAGACTGATGTTAGTAAAACAGGTGTTAGTAGCTGATGTGTGATGGTGTTTAGCTCAGGACAGTAAACAGGTGCTGGACTGTACATGATCAGGTGAAGAAGGTGAATACGTATCTGATCTAGAGCCACATATGCCACGATCACGATCACTGTGAGCTCATTAAAGATCTGAAATCCTAACAGACTGTAAATAAACGGATAATGTAGATCAATACACACGCGTCTTAAGGAGAATTTTAATCATGTGTATAAATAACTGATCGTAAGGATGTAATGAGGTATTATAATGAATACAATCGATGAGAAAGTCTCTGCTGTAGTTATTTTAGTGCAGTTTAAGGAGTGTGACTGCACACATCCTCTGAACACACTCATCCAGCGCCAGCAGAGAGCACGTGGACAGAACCTGTGTGAATGATTAACCTCCGTAAAGGGCTTTTCACACAGATCTCAGTCTCGCTCTGATTCCTCTGTGACCACGAGCACAGCGTTACATACACAGTCGTCTGCCAGAGGGCGGCGCTGTGTAGCAAAAACTGCATTTTCATTGGCTGGAGGAGGGACGTGGATGAATGTTTGGAGTGTTTGTCTCTGGGTTAAGCTCGCTTATTGCTCAGACTGTCTCATTTTGCCCTTTCAGTCACCCATCACTGAAGTCCTTTACTCTGCTTACCTGCAGCAGGTGGGTTTACAGGACAAATCAGGACTGAAGGACGTTCATATCCGACCTCACAGTACAAGCAGACGGTCTGAGAGAGAAAACAGGAAATAAGGAAGAAAAATTAAGCTCAAATGTACAAAATCTACATTCTCTCAAACTCTGATAACTTAGATTAGTCAGTGTACAAGCTTGTATAACAGTATAGCTTTACCATCTTCTGAACAGAACTCAACACACAGCCATTAATGTCCTAACAGCGGCAACACAAGTGAGTGTACCTCACACTGAACACGTCCACTGTGCTCAGTCAAGCATGGTGGGTGATGGACATTCTGGCTTTTTTTTGCTGCTCATTTTAATCTATTAATAATAATTTAAATTCATCAGTGACGTGTGGTGAGGTTTGAAGTCTGGTGAGGTAAACAACACTGACTTTTGTGTGATGACTGAAAGACTTGCGATAACGCATGACTGCGCCCAACGAGGCAACGCTTTACAGTGCACATTCAAAAGACCTGACTGCCAACCACCAACCAACAATCATCTGATGCTTTTTACACATCACACACTCTTTCATCCATTTGTAACATGTATTTGCAGTCATTTAGCTTTTAAATGTTGTACGAGTATGTAGAAAAGCTGAAATAAATGAATAAATAAATAATGTAGAAACACAAAAATAGCCTAAATTAATGTTCATGCATGGAAATGCAGAAAGAGATTCCTGATATAAATTTAGGTGTCCTTTGTCATGACAAAATGTATTCATTTATATACACAATAATGTGTGTATTTACGTGCATTTATTTGTATTTTTTTTGTTGTTATATGCAGAGAGTTGTCTTTTTGCAGTTTCTCTTTCTCTCTCTGTGCGCGCATGCAGTTTGCAACCTCTGCTCCTCCCCCTTCTTATAAGTGTGTAAAAAAACGTGACATGCTGACCAATCCCATGCGACTTTAACAGAAAAATGAAGAAAAAAAACAGAACCAGCTCCCAGATAAGAGCCATTACGTTTGCGAACGACACATCACTATTAGCATCATGATCAGGGGCTGAATGAGTGCTGTCAGCACTGGGGAGCTGCGATTCATTGAGGGAAACATGAATTCCAACATGTACTTTGATGTTCAGAAGCAGTTTACAAATATGATGATGACGACCGCAAACGCACCTGAGGATTCACTTCTTAAAAGAAATCACCTTTAGACAGTTTCTTTCACTTCCTCAGGACATTTCTGATGAGCCAGGGCAGCCAAATGTCACTTGTTTAGTTTAGAACTGGAGCTGTGAGGCCAGCGATGGTAACGAACATAACTCAGTATCTAAAGAAGCATGATTTGGACTCAAAAAAAAAAAAGTGTCCGATTTCTGGGTGACCTGTTCCTTTACAAGACTATCCACAGCAACGCAGCCGAACAGGATAATAAAGAGTATCAGAAGAGTAAGAGGAGAGGACCAGAGACGTGCCATTAGACTGGTCTCCGGATGAGAAGAATGAAGGAAAGGGTGAGCGTCGTTTAAACAGGTTTGGCAGATTCCACAGCTCAGGTCAGATGAGCTCAAGAGAGATATGAGGACAGCTCATGTCCTCCATTAAGACAAACACATCTGACCAACAGGCCTTAACATGAGAGAGACAGACAGAGAGACACAGAGAGAGAGACACAGAGAGAGAGAGACAGAGACAGACAGAGACAGAGAGACAGAGAAGGTTTGTGTTGTGTGGGGGCTTTATACCCCTGTAGCCCACCTGGCATTAGACATGATGCCAACAGGTTAATGGTTAGTCATATTCTTTTGGCAGTACTTATCTACAGGGACTAGACAAGCTGCGAGTGTGCATCAATGTCAACTTCAAGGGATGTCCACAAACTTTTGGACACAGTGTACAGGCAGTGTAGCCCAACACGGTCCTTAAGAAGAGCTATAGAATGCATTAGGCCCTCTGGCACAATATAAGCCGCCCAAAAACATGAAACGACAAACTATGGTCATCATGGGAGATCAAAGGACACAGACCACGTTAAATTACCAAAACCATCAACACGTCTGTAAACGTAGCAAAGCAGAAGGGTCGAGATGTCTTTGAGGAAGTCACACAATGCAGCCAACACTGCAAGTCGTATAGAACTTTGTTTAATCTCCATCATATGTTCACTTTTACAGCCTGTGTGAAGTTCTTACTTCATTAAAATGCTTCACTCAGCAAGTTCATGTTCTTACAGCAGTTTCTCACGTCTGATTAGATTTTTTTTTGGGTCAGTATGTTGTTATCGTCTGTCTGAGTGTAACAAACTTCAGGCCATGTAGGTGATTATCTGATCAAAAACAAAAAATACCGCCATGTTATACCTTTTAAACGTGATGTAGATGATGTCAAATCAGACGTCGTCAAGACTCCCAATGCATGATACACACTTACACAGACATGCCAGAATATTATGATCACCCTGGTTTGGAACTCCGGTCAGGACGTCAAATGATGGCATGTTTAAATTAGTGACACTGGTCAGGTGTAGCAGAGTGTAAAACCATCATCATGGGCAAAGGATGTGATCTGACTGATGTACATGATAACAGGGTACCGGTGAAACATGGTGGTAGCAGCATCTCAGAAAACACTAACCTGGAGTATATTCTAGCGCTACTATAGTGGACTTCAAATGAACTGGTACATAACAGTGGTGCCCCACAGGCTATTGATGCCAGGGCAAGTGAAAGAGTAAGCGACCCACCACAGTGGACCACTTAACCTCTATAATGAACCGGAGCAATGAAGAAAGTGATCATAATAAACTCGTACGACTGTAAAAACCACTCAAGTCAAATTAAGTTTCCACTCCAGCCAAGACTACAACATAACATTACCTTTAAGTCATGTTTACATCAGCCCTCACACATTTACTTTAATATACTGTAACAGAACAACCTCCAGCCTACAAGGTTGGGGCTACACTACAAGCACACGTCACTCTTTCTAACAGAGCACGATGTACACCATCAGCTGCAGGACTACTTTCACCTGGATCATCACTAATTCTGCCGACACAAGCAGAAGATGGTTTGTTTCCGCTGAATGCTGACGCATGTTGTTCATGACTAAGCTCCTGGGTTCATGTACTGATCCGTGACCTTTTACTACAGATGACAAAGATCTCACTGTTTTATCCAACCCTGATCTGATAACTTTCCCTGAGCTTTAAAATAGTGCCGTGTGCAGCGGCAATCAAATCTGAGAGCACAGAAAAAGATGGAGTGCTCTCTCTGGGTTGGGAAGGTGGTCCTCCCTCGAGTGGAGAAGTCTCTCAGAGTCTTGTTCACTGAGGGCAAGGAAAAGTAAATCGACAGGTGGTTCAGTGCGCCATCCGCATTTATTGTACCGGTCCATTTTGGTGAATAGAACGCTGAGCCAGAAGGCAAAGCTCTCCGTTTACTGGTCGGTCTATGTTCAACTGGTAATGAGCTTTGACCGAAAGAAAGAGATACAAGCAACTGAAGTGAGCTTCCTCTGCAGGGTGTCCGGGCTCTCCTTTAGAGACAAGAGTCCAGACATCCGGCAAAGAATCTCGAATAGAGCTCTGCTTCTCCATGTCGAGAGGAGCTAGTTGAGGTGGTTCGGGCACCTGGTTTCTGGACGCCTCCTTGATGAAGTGGACCAGTCATGTCTAACTGGGATGAGACTTTGGGGAAGACCCAGGACATGCTGGAGAAATTCTCTCTCTCAGCTGGCCTGCGAACAACTGAGGAATCCTTCCATATGAGCTAGAGAGGTGACTACTTTGCTTGGGTTGCTACCCTCTTATAAATTGGGGGTGTGGCTATGTTCTAAAGCATGTTAAATAGTTAATACACAACATCATTTAAAGTTATTCTGATTAACTGCAATAAAAGTTCAGCTGTTCTAGTAGGATTTTCCTGATATTTAATTAGGTAACTTGCATCAAAAGGATCTAATTGTTGAAAGACATCAGTTGGGAGAAGGGTACAAAACATGTGGAATATCATAACATAGAATACAGTGAAGACAGTCATCAAGAAGTGGATAGAATTTGGCACAGCAGTGACATTACCAAGAACTGGACTTCCCTCCAAAACTGATGAAGCGATAAAAAGAAAACTGGCCCAGGAGGCTGCCAAAAGGCATACAGGAACATTAAAGGAGCTCCAGGAATTTGACAAGTATTGGTTGTGTAGTACATGTGACAATCTCATATGGGTGGCACGGTGGCTTAGTGGTTAGCACGTTCGCCTCTCAGCGCTGAGGTCTTGGGTTCGAGTTCCCATCTGAACGGAGTTTCTATGTTCTCCCCGTGTCTGTGTGGGTTTCCGCCGGGGACTCCGGTTTCCTCCCACAGTTCAAAAACATGGAGATCAGGTGGACTGGATACTCGAAAACATTAACCTAGTGTGTGTGAATGTCTATGTTTGTTTGTATGTATGTATGTATGTATGCCAAGATTTGGTTGGCACTCTGTCCTGGGTGACCCCCCCCCCCCCAGTGGTCAATGCAGTCCTCCAGGTGGACGGTCGCTTCCGGTTGAGAGTACGCTGTGCGTGACTGGCTGCCGCTTCTCACCGTAGTGTGCATATATGAAGTGTGTTGATTGTAAAGCGTCCTTGGGTGTCTAAAAAAGCGCTAGATAAGTTCATTCATTCATATATTCTTCATAACTCTGGGCTGTGGTGGCAAGGCATTTGTTTTCTTAAACAGAAACAAGTCATCATCGTCCTAAATCATGTGGGGAAAACATGTTATGGTCCGATCAGACCAAGTTTAACTTTTTGGCCATAATTCCAAAAGGTGTTTGGTGTGAATCCAACATTGGACATGACCTCACCAAAAGAACACAATACCAGCAGTGAAGCATGATGGAGGCAGCATTACATTTTTGGGCTGGATGTTTAAAGATGGACAGATACAAGTTCAGGAGGTTTTTATTGTCATTTCAGCTATATAATAATTTATTATACATAATGAAATGAAACAACGTTCAAAGTGCAATGACAACATACAATGAATATGTAATAGTACAGGTCTTAAAGTACAAGCCGTCTACCTAGACCAAGGCTACATTACAAGACAGGACACATGTAATGATGGTCAATACATGGTACTGACTGTTTAGTGCAAGATATTGCAATGATTGGGGCTGTGCAACTGTGCAGGGATATTTAGTCAATGAGAGTCCAACTGTGTGAGTTCAGGAGTCTGACAGCCTGAGGGATGAAACTGTTGGGCAGTCTAGCAGCTGTAGTATCTTCTACCAGAAGGCAGCAGGTAAAGAGACCATGTGATGGATGTGATGGGTCCTCCACAATGCTGAGAGCTTCTGGATGCATTGCTTGTTGTAAATGTCTGGGAGAGAGCCCCACCATACGCTGGAGAGGTCTTGAGGTCAGATGTACTGCAATTTACAAACCAGACAGTAATGCAGCTGTTCACGATGCTCTCCATTGTTCCTCGGTAGAAGGTGGTGAAGATGGGAGGTGGCAGGTCAGCTTTCTTCACTTTTCTCAGAAAATCAAGATGCTGTTGGGCTTTATTACTTATGGAGCTGGTGTTGAGGGACCAGGTGAGATTCTCCAACAGCTGAACACCAAGGAATTTGGTGCTCCCAACAATATCCACAAAAGAGCCATCAACATTCAGTGGAGAGTGGTCTCGCATTCTTCCAAAGTCAACAACCATCTCTTTAGTTTTATCAGCATTCAGAGACAGGTTATTGACTTCGCACCAGTCTGTTAAAACATTCCCCCTCCTCTCTGTAAGCCAACTCATTGTTTGCATTGACGAGACCCACCACAGTCATGTCATTTGCAAACTTGATATGATCAGAGCTGTGTATTGCTGAACAGTCATGAGTAAGTAACGTGAACAGCAATGGACTGAGCATACAGCCCTTAGGAACTCCAGTGCTGCGAGTGGTGGTACTACAGGTGACTGTACCGATCTGGACAGATTGAGGTCCCTCGGTCAGGAAGTATGTGGAGAGACTGTTGAATTAAGCGGTTATGGTGGATGGATAAAGATAGACATATCAGGAGAGACTTCTGGATTCTGGATATTAAGCGGTTAAGATGATGAGACTGAGAGTCACATGTCAGTGAAGGTTGAAACAGAGTCGAGCTGAGAGTCAGTTAAAGGCGAGTCAGAGTCTGACTGAAGTCCAAGTCACTGACTCGAGTTCTCATGTGTACAGCACTACAGTACTGAAGGAATTGGGAAGCATCTGAGCGGCCACACCCCTTCTGACTGAAGGAAAACACGCCAGCATGAAAACGAGCCCAGCCTGGAGGTTATCAGCAAAAACAAGAAAAGCAGGCCGGTCAGCTAACTCACTCTCATACACCATCAACACACACACACACACACACACACCAAGCCAAACACCCCACATGCAGCGGATATGAAATACGACACATCCCGGTTTGGTTTTATGAGCTGTAAACATGCAGTTTGAAGGACATGAAGGAGTGAAATAGCCTCGGTGTCCTTCCTGCAGAAAGGCCCTGCAGCTGGCTAATGTTTGCACAAACTGTGACTCATTGACCCGTTTGGTTACGGTGTCAAGGCCGGTCACCATTACTAGTACATCTCCAAAAATGACAGTCTTGTGAAAAAGTCCATGTGTTCATTTTAAATTCATCACACAGTGACATTTCTAGTCTTCTGTCCATACTTGGTAGCTCCTTACTGACATAGCTGGAGCTCAAATAAACAAACAGTACTCACTGCTGCCCTCTAAAGGTGGCAATGACAGTGTTCATTCTTATGATCCGAGACAATAAAATTCTCAGATTTTGTGTGTGTGTATGTTTGTTTTAATGCAAACGAAGATTGGAGATGGACGGACGGATCAGCTATGGATCAGAATCAGCACCCCAAAAAACTCCCGATGAAATATTCTAATCTGAGATTCTGGATTTCTGGTTGTCATGAGTTACAAGCCAAACTGATCAGCATTAAAACTACAAAAGGCTTGAAATGTCACTGTATATGTAATCCATTCCATCTCTCTGCCTTTCTTCTAAGTGAGTGATTGCCCAACAGTCCGGCCTGACACTCACGGAAAATTGAGTGCTGAGACTCCTGAATGATGAGATCTCTGCACAATGAGATTCCTGCCTACCTCAGACCAGCTACTCATCAATCAACTACTACAGCCAGCTCCAGACTAGCCGCTCGTCCTCCTTCACCAACCACATAGAAGTTTATGGACTTTAATTGCTTTATTACTTTGCATTATTACTATTTTTACTACGATTTTTGTTTCAGTACCGTCCCCATATCAGTACACATGAAAACTACAACAGCACCATAAGATGGTACGACTGTCTTATCTAGAACTTAAGTAACTGAACAGTACAAGTCTGGTTCATCTCAAGGCTTCGTCCTCCAGCTCTGAGGAAGCTTTGACACCATCATTGTTGGCTTGCTCACCAGTGGTTTTGTGACATCGACGGTAAGAAGTGTGACAAATACATTCGAGTTGACAGACAGCTGATGAGGGCGGGGCTAAAGCCCATGGTTTCAAAGCTCTGATGGAGGTCATGACCTCTACCACAGGAGCAGTGGAAGAGCTGCTATCCGAGCAGTAAATAGTTATTGTTCACAAGCTGCTTGGTTATTACTGGTCACATAAATAATGGTGATTAATGATTTAAGTGTTATTTTACTCACTGTGGTCAACGTAACGACAAGCCTAATGTGGCCCAGTTTCACAATCGTGATGAACCCTCTCTTTCCACAGTTACCACAAACGTCCAGTTTAACGTCAGTCCAGACTTCGCATCTCCAGACTGTCCACAGACAAAGCTTTAGCTCAAATAAACAAACATTACTGACCGCCAGGCTTTAATAACAGCCTGAACATTTATTTAGATTTCAGTTACATCAGTGTACATTATTAACAGTCTGTTTATACAAAAACCTGAGACACAGACTAATAACCGTGTAAAATAACGGCTCGACACGACCAGAAGATTATGTAACGATGCTGACAGAGCTATCCGAAAAGTATTTCCTGCTCAGCAACAGTACACCGCTGCTCCAGGCGAGATCAGGGCTCTCGCTGTGGAGGCAGTTTCCACTGTAGCATCTCGGGGGTCTAATAAGACTGTAGTGGATGACGGCAGTAAAACCGTATACTAAAGCATAAAGATTTTCTAATGAAATGACCACGTTCAGCACACTTCGGCAGCTCACTCGCCTCTCAGCGCTGAGGTCTTGGGTTCAAATCCCCATCTGGGTGGAGTTTCCATGTTCTCCTCGTGTCTGTGAGGGTTTCCTCTTACAGTCCAAAAACATGGAGGTCAGGTGAATTGGCTCTAAACAACCCTGATGTGTGTGTGTGTGTGTGTGTCTGTGTATATATGCATGCATGTCCAGATATGGTTGGCACACTATCCTGGGAAAGCATCCTTAGGCGCCATAAGTGTAACATTCATTAATTCATTTAACACCAGGCTGATGTGGCTCAGACGCGACCTTTGGTCTTAATGTGGCTCAGACGCGACCTTTGGTCTTAATGTGGCTCAGACGCGACCTTTGGTCTTAATGTGGCTCAGACGCGATCTTTGGTCTTAATGTGGCTCAGACCCGATCTTTGGTCTTAATGTGGCTCAGACCCGATCTTTGGTCTTAATGTGGCTCAGACCCGATCTTTGGTCTTAATGTGGCTCAGATCTGATGTTTTCAGGCTGTGTGGATGTCAAATCTCATCTTTTCACATCAGATTTGAGTCACTTTCATATGTGGTTCTAGATCAGATATCAGATCTGTGGACATGTGACCTGAATGTGACGGTCAGATCAGATTTCATGTCTTTGTGCTTGAACACATGTGTGTAGTGGGTGAGGCAGCGTTGGCTTCTCTTGTTTACTCACGTCGCTGTAAAAACAGTAAAAGCAGCCAGCTGGCATTTATTCACC
>BRDA01001303.1:20411-40676 GCA_036984385.1 Crenuchus spilurus | reverse complement strand
GTTAGGCAAAGCAAGGCGACGTTCAGTGGAGGAGCGCAGCGACCGGGCAGGGACATAAGCTTTTAGGAGCGAGTGCAGATAAGAGGGAGCCTGCTTTTATGTCCTAACCAATCAAGTGACTACATTTTAGCTCAGATTCTTCATTACACAGTGACCTCATTTCCGCCTCTTGGGCTCAAGTTATGGGGTTTGAACTCACAGTCACACATTTTGCATGTGCAGACATCTGCTCCACTCACAGGCTACTGAACAAGCCTACATTTATTCTGAACATTTTAAGGATGCTTTCATTTGCTTTTATCTTTTAAGGGCAATGAGAGGTGCAACTGACTTGCCGTTCGTCCCATGATCAGGAGATATCAGGGCATCTTGAGTTCATACTCCAGTGATGCTACAGCTCTATAACTGTTGGTGTTTAAGGAGATGTGGAGCTTTTAGATTGGTTTTACATGACAGCAACACCTAGTGTTCAAATTAGGAATCTTGTTTTTTTACAACCTGCTTAATAGCGGGCCAACTTTTATTTTATTTCTAAAATACTTCCCTGGGCCAGACTTTGGACACGCCTGAGTTAACAGAACTTTCCGCTGAGTGAACTAGTGTCCTCAAGTTGAATTAACCAAAAAATTAGTGCAGTAAGTTGAGTATTTTTTTTTACAGCATATAGGTACGAAAACAACACACTCAAAGTTGTCACTATGTCATTTTGTTTGGAGGATGTAGGAAACAAAATTATCCTCATTGATTGTTCTACAGCATAAGCATGTGCTTTGTGGCATAGCCAGAAGTTAGCACGTTCATTCACATAGTCAAAGCATTTTGATAAAATTACACATTCACAAGACACCATAAATATGTAGGTAGTTGACACTTCAGCAGTCCACACTCACTGTGGTCACTCTTATCTGGCTTTGAGGAGATTGAGATCTCCATGCAAAAGACTCAGATTTAATTCAAGTGCTTGTATCTCACCTGCCCACACTAGCAGGTCACGTCCAAGCATTTACACATCCAGGGTTACATCACAGTAATGTTTGCTGCATGACTGTCCATCTGTTCCAGTGATCACAAGTCAAAGTAAAAAAATACAATCTTGCATGTGCAGATCTCTGCTGAAGTTCAAAACATCATTTCCCTGAAATTCTGCAAGTCTAACATGTGGATGTAGCTAGAGGGCATCTTCATTATAGAATTACCCTACATGGACCAGTTGGGTGGATCTTTTTCTTTCCCTGGTATATAGAAGGCACTCCCTGGTAACCCCAAATCTGAGTTCAGTCTTGTAAGAAGAGTGGGCCTTTCTAATGATCCCTCTGAGTGAAGGCTACTGGATTGCTGGTGAAACAGATGCATTATTCTGAAATTCACTGCTACTCTTAAAAATACTTTTGCAGACAAACTAAATTTTTTATTCGTTCTGAATATTAAGTAAATAGAATTTAAAACTGAAATCCAAGAAAAAGTTACTTAGCAGTCCTGCTCGAGGACACCAGGTGGCAGCATTGTGCTAGCACAGAGATTTCAAGTCCTGTCAGAACATTGAATTGATAGAAACCTGATCACACAGTCATATCCTGTTCTGCCCTCTAGCTATCAGACTTAAGGCATTTACAAACCTGGACCAAATCAGATCACTCACAGTACTGTTTTTTGGGCTTTGAAGCTTTTTTGTGGATTCATGACCACTTTCCAAAAAAATTATAGCAAGTGAAATCATCTTAAGTCGACTCTAAATGTCAACTATTTGTCATTTTGAGAACACTAAGCTTACTATAAAACTATTTAACATAAACCATACATAAATAAACATACATAAACATATACCTGGCATATTTGACTTACTTTAACCCCTTAAACATTCTGCTCAACCATTTGGTAGAGCACATTTAAGTCTTGAAGAAGACACTGAACTTAATACAATGTGATTGTGCCATCTCTACCAATCGGTAGAGGTATGGTATACTAAAAACATCCACTAGAAATACAATTTTTCTTTTCTTGTCTGAATGCAAAAAGAGCTTAGCGTCATAGCCAAACCATATGGAATAAACTGGATTAAATGCTGAAAAAGCATTAGTGCCCCCCCCAATAATTAAATTTCTTTTTTCTTGGTGAGGATGTTAAAGGGTTAAAGTAATTTCATGAAGTAAAATTTGCTCACTATACTGGCAGATGATTTTGTTTCATGTATGATAAATGCCCGCAAAATGATCTGCCAATATAGTAAGAAAATGTTACTGTACTTCATAAAATTATTTAAAACAAGAAATCTCTAATTATCTGTTAAATTATCTTAGAATAAGCTTTCATCATTCTGAAAAATAGAAATATTAGATATTTAAATTAGATGCAAGATTGTTAAAATATTTTTGCATTGAACTTCAATGAAATAAGTATTAAAAAATTTGTTTTTTGGTCCTCCAGCTGCGTAATGCAATCTGTCCATGTGATCCCACTGACCTTCACCTACTGAAGTTCACGTTACCTCATAAGGTAATAGACACTGATCAGGATTCCTTGAGAATATGAGGGAAATAAGGGCTTATTAAAGATAATAATGAATCGTGATATGCATGCGCGCACACACACACACACGACTCAGTTTGTGCAATTTTAACTGCTTGACTTGGTCAGAATTGCATTGGATTGTCTATACCTCAATCAGCCATTCCAACAAAATTCATTTAAAACTGGATTGATATGTCATCTTAGCAGGGGTTTGGACGACATACAAACCACTCCAGAGTGGCAAACAACTGCTCGAAATGAACTCTGTGAAATCACTGAAGAATATCCACAGAGAGGGTGTTACTGAACCTGTGACACAGCTGTAGGTGCTCTTGCTGGTGCCTGATCCAAAGTGAAGCAGCTTGAGTGTGGGCAGAGGAGACGGGGCTAGCTGTGTTTGCTGACAATCTCTAGAATGAGTGGAGACACCTCAGGCTGGATGTCCTGGATCTGTAGTATCTGTTTGTTGTGCTCTTCACTCATTGTCCTCATTTCAGTCAGACAAGCCATGATCTTTGGAAACAGCAAACTGGCAGGAGGAGAAAAGGTCAGAGGTCACAAAAATGACAGTTTTGTGTGTGTGTGTGTGTGTGTTGTTAATCAGGGGGTCTTCTTGACTAGAGGAGGTGCATCTATTCATATGATAAATTCAAACTATGTTACATACGCAGTATTTGTCTACATGACATACTGTACAGTATTCTCCCAGGGTGAGACCTGAGGGGTTGCTGAGTGGTTCCTGAATTCCAAATAAGGGCAAAGGACCCTGGCTGTTTCTGAAGCATTAAAAAAATGCTACCTGGTCACATTCTGAGTCATAAAGACATGCAGTTGTGTCCAATTTTTTAAAAAGACACACTCTTAGTGCAGCAGGAGGCTCTCAGTATTTTGGCAGTGTACTGATGTTTACTGAATGTGTTTTAAATGCGAGTCTGTTATAAATGCCTTTATCTCAATGCTGCTTTCTAAAGCAGCAAGAGAACAAGGCATCTACCCTCAAGTCTCAGACACAGCCATTACAGGTGATAAAAAGACCTTCCAGCCCAACCCACCCCAGTGTTTGTTCACCAACCTTCGTTTGTTTGTATCCCCAACTCATCCCAAAAATATTGGATGAAGCTTTGTACCTCTCTAGCCCACATGTTGTATTAGGCGTGGCGCCAATAGGTTCATGTTTACCTGCTCCAGAGAGTCCTATTCCATTGGTAGGGACTAGACAAGCTGTGTGTGTTTATACATACCTGCCAAAACTCTATGTCCTCTTCAGTATATTCAGAACTCTGCTGCCAGAATCTTTTTTAGTCCAGTCTAAAAAATCTGCTCACATCACCCCTGCTCTCCATCACCTTCACTGGCTACCTGTCTCTCAACGCATCTGGTACAAAATCCTTCTACTCACTTATAAAGCATTCCCTACCCTCTAGAATGCGTTGTCTCTGTCTCTCTCTTTAAATCTAATCTAAAAACCTACCTTTTCTCTACCACTTTTCATTCTCTTTAATTTGTGCTTTGCTATGTTGTTTTGTTCTTTTATTTCACTGATTGTAAAGCATCCTTGGGTCTGTGAAAGGCACTATACAAGTGTAATGTATTATTATTACTATTACATATATGTGTCAGCAATGTGTGCAAAGTAAAGTAGCTGAATGTATTCATTAGAAATGTTGTTCACAAACCTTTCTACTTATAGTGCATATACAAAACTAGGGTCTGTGTCTGGGGCTCTTACTGTTTCTCTGGACCGCTTCTCTTGGCTTCAATGTAAGTCTTCAGTGTAAGGGCAAACATCTCGTGGTACTTGTCAATGACACTGTGATCTATCACACCCGGCCGGTCTAACAAGACAAAAACAGGTTACAATTAAGATTGTAGAGATGGGTAATCCAGGTCCACAATGTAAAAGTCCACCCCAGGATTTTGTTTCAAATGCCTTGTTGGTTCCGCTGCAGATATGCTGTAGCAGAGTCACACATGAAGTAGGAGCAAAATCCTGGGGTGGACTTTTACTTTCTGGATCTGGATTACCCACCTCTAGATTAGGGTGATTTTATTAGTGTCACTTCAGCTATGTAATGTCCTCAAAGGTACTGCAACACTAAAATGCAAATGTGGGTTGTGTACCTGGAGAGAAGAGCGAGATTGCCTGCATCAATACATACTCTTCTTCATGTAAATGTAGTTTGCGTAGTGTGAAATGAAACTTCATCAGAGGGTCCAACAGGTGGCGCTGAAAACCGGCTGTTTGAAGAAAAGTGTGGGGAACAGTGTGTGTGTGTGTGTGTGTGTGTGTGTGTGTGTGGAGTAATGGGAAAAGTAGAAGCACAAGGAGAAACAAGACAAGCAAAAAATTAGAGCAGAGCACAGAGGCAATAAACATAAACCACTTCTATTCTAGTGAAATGTACCCATCGCCTGCTATTTTACACTGTCACAGACATCTGTAAGCTCTATTAGACTTAATAGTGCTTTACTGCAGCTTGTGTAATGACTGCCTGACCACAGTTAAATACTTACATTCAAAACAATAAACACCAACAAGCAGCTTCATTAAAACCACCTCATTGTATCTACATCCACAGCTCCATATCAGTGCACTTTGTAGTTCTACAATTACAGACTGTAGTCCATCTATTTTTCTCTATACTGTTATCCTCCTTTCACCCTGTTCTTTATGGTCAGTGCAGGTATTATTTGGGAGGTGGATAATTCTCAGCACTGCAGCGACATTGACGTGGTGGTGGTGTGTCAGTAATTGTTAGTTACTTGTTGTGCTGCTATGAGTGAATCAGAAACTGAACTGCTGGAGTGTTTAAACAGCATCCAGTGTCACTGCAGTGCAGAGAATGAAACACCACTCAAATAATTCCTGCTTTGTGGAGGTCCTGACCATTGAAGAACAGAGTGAACAGTATACAGAGAAACAGATGGACTACAGTCTGTAATTGTAGAACTACAAAGTGCACCTATATGATCAGTGGAGCTAAAATGGACGAGTGTTGATATAAGGAGGTGGATGTAATTAAATGGTTGACTGGTGTACTGTCACTGTCTAAAAATGAGTTTAAAGAAAAAACCACTTAATTTAATGTAACTTTTGTTTGTTATGAACAGGTGTAAAATATGCCTAAATAAGACTATATACACAGTGATGCTTGAAAATTAGAATTTTATATAAATTTTGTATAAATATGAGCTAAAACATCATCAGATTTTCAACAGGTCCTAAAAGTAGATAAAGTGAACCCAGTTAAACAAATGAGATAAAACTATTTAAAACATTAACTTATTGAGGAAAATGATCCAATATGACATAACAGTAACTGTCCTTTAACCATTGTTGTCTTTGCATGACCCACATTCTCTTGAGATTCAGTTCACAGACAGTCCTGACATTTTCTTTTAGAATTCTCTGATATAATTCACAAATCATTGTTCCATCAATGATGACAAGCCGTCCTGGCCCAGATGCAGCAAAACCATGATACTACCACCACCATGTTTCACAGATGAGATAAGGCTCTTATGCTGGAATGCAGTGTTTTCCTTTCTCCAAACATAACGATTTTCATTTAAACCACAAAGTTATATTTTGGTCTCATCCGTCCACAAAAAGTTCTTCCAATAGCCTTCTTGTGATCCCTTGGAAACTTCAGACAAAGCAGCAATGTCCTTTTTGAAGAGCAGTGGTTTTCTTCTTGCAACCCTGCCGTGCACACCATTGTTGTTAAATGTTCTCCTGAACGTGGACTCAGGAATAACATTAACATTAGCCAGAGTGACAGTCCTTCAGTCGCTTAGAAGTTATACCTGTCATCATGTGTGTGTGTGTGTGGGTTGCCATGGAAATGACACAGCACTCAAAAGCCAGAAGCAGAAAAATTGAGTATGTATTCTGGACAGGTACATGTGTACAATCCCACTGATCAGCAGTAATAAGTGAGAAAACACAACTAATGTTCTGCTCTGAACTGTATGTACTGATTTTTTCTGCCCGGCTACTAATAGGAACAGGGTGGAATAGAGGAGGTCAAGACTTGTGCCAATTAGCTGAACAAAGCTTCTCACACCGGCTGTACTGCCTGTGTCACACACTACAACAACAAGCAATGCTGAGTACACTGCCTGCTGACTGTGGAAAGGTCATAACAAACGTCAATGAGCAAGAACACAGTTTGTCAGAGCTGACTGAATCTGATATGCCTTAAGCAGATCTGAAATGAATCTCGCTGCACAATGAATCAATTACAATTATTTTTATAACATTTCTAAGTTCTGTTTAACCAATTTGAAGAGTTTCAGAATGATAAAAATGCACAGAATATACACATGTATCTGTAAATGTCAGCTTGATTAGCGACAGTGCCACAAAAATATTAAATTATTAACATAAATTAACTTTTTCACACTATTCTAATTCTTGCAAATGCACTAGTACAAAAGTCTGGGCTCAAAGTTTTCCACGACAACAATGTTTAATTCAGAAGGAAATTCTCACATCCTAGCGCATCTACACAAATGATAAGAAAATTCATTTGTGTTTATACTTTAATTCAAAAAGGTAAACTGTCATTTTTTATTTTCATGACATGTAAAAGTGACATTTCACACCATTTTTGTTTTGCTTTGTTTTGCTTTGATGTTGATACTGTTTAAATAGTAATTTATGAAAAATGAAAAATTATAATAATTTGAGATTCTGGATTTCTGATTTTCATAAGATAAACTGATCAACTGTAAAAAAAAAAAAAAAAAAAAAAGTCTGACATAACACTTTACATGTAATGAATATGATTTAGGTCTCACTCACCTTCATGATTGGGGCAGTTTTACCACATCACTAAAGTCTAACAAATGATATAAGCTGTGCCTCATTATGTGAACATATATTGGAGTATCTTCTCTTTCTCTAACATGATGAATATGCAAATTAAGAATGTGTGATCCATCAATCCATCATTATCTTCTGCTTAATCCTGGTCAGGGTTACTGACTCTGGGCACAGGGCAGGGTATTCCATCTTAGCTAAACCCAGGACAGTGTGAGAATGTGTGATGTGGCATAAATATAATGTTAATATTTTAACCTTGAGTACAATCCTTTTAAACGTCTTACAATCCAATTAATCCAATTAAATCTTTAATCCATTTAAAGATGACCAGCAATGTTCTCACTGTAATAAAACCTGTATTTGTTCAGTATTCTAAAAGTACTGATATATACACAATATACTGAGCATACTGTGGCATAATCAGCAGTGTAGTCTCTTAAATGATGAATAAAAATGCAGTATTCATATTTTTTAACACTTTTTAACACCTTGTTGGTCCACCTTGTAGATGTCAGAGACAGTAGCTCATCTGTTACTGTACAGTTTGTGTTGGTTCTCTAGTCCTCCATTGATGGTCACAGGACACTGCTGGCGGGATAGTTTTGGTTGGTGCACTATTTTGATTTTTTATTTTATTTTTGCTTTATGGGACTGCTGATCATTGAAGAACAGAATGAAAGGAGGCTAATAGAGTATACAGAGAAACAGCTGGACTACAGTCTGTAATTGTAAAACTACAAAGTGCACCTCTATACTCAGTGGAGCCGATAAAATAGACAATAAAATTAGGTGTTTTGATGTTATGGCTTATCGGTGTATATGATCTGCAGTGAGTCTTTACTGAGCTGTATGTTAACTATCTGTGGAATGACATCTACACCCATGTGTGGCCTTTCAGAGTGGACTGCTCATTCTGCATGTCACCATCAATCTCTGTCAGTCTGAGGCTTATTTGTTTAAGTCTGAGTGACAGATTCTATGTCACCATCTTTTCCATCATTACTCTGGAAGACCTTCACATTATTCACTTGTATGGTCAGAACTTGTTAGCACTTCCTCAGCCTCCTGGTCTCCCTCTGCCAGCACTGCTGTGTGAGCAGAGGACAGATGAGGTTAAGTGAACTAACAGGAAAGGCTGAATAATAATGCAGGAGACCCACTAGTATACTGACCAACTGTGAGCAGGAAACTGAGTCAAGGGTTCCCTTTGACTTTCTCAAAAATTAAAAAGCTGATTGCACCATTTTGTATATACCATCAAACCTAATGCTTCACGTCTCTGTCACTATCTTGTCAGATTTGCCTTGCATTGGGAAAAAAAAAAAGATTTTTAACCATTGTTACTTTCTGTGTTAGGTCCTCCATCACGCATAACTACCAGAGAGTAAATTCAGTGACGTCCAGATTATTTGATGTAATTACAGATGCTCCTCTGATAAAGCAGGCTTAACTGTGAAAAACATTCCTAATCATATATTTGCATCGTGAGTCTGAGTCCAAATGAGTCTGTGGCACAAGCACAATAGTTCCTTTTTAGTTCCAAAACATGTTCCTTCTATATCAACATAAATGCAACAACAGCACTGAGAAACCATAAAGTTAAAAACTAAGGAGTGAACACCCATGTTTGTTTACTTTCTGGCTGCTACCTTTATCATCATTCTTGTTTCACTACTGTCATCATATCAGTACACCCGAAAACTCCAAAAGCATCATAGGATTATGTGACTGTAATTAGTTGCAACTTTTAATTAGTTGACCAGAGGAGGATGCGAGTCTGGTTCCTCCCAAGGTTTCTTTCTTGAGCTCTGAGGAAGTTTTTCCTTGCCACTGTCGCTGTAGGCTCGCTCACTGGGGATTTGGTGTTTTCTTAGTAACCTGGAAAACTGGTCAAATGTGGCTTCCAAATCACAGATATATTTGTTTGGGCTACATTATATACATGCAAGTGGATGTTTTCCATTTATTTTAACATATGATTTCAAAACAGTCAACTTTCAGTGCTCTCGAGGCAGTTTTCTTTTCTGTGTAGGCTGAGCGTCTATCTACTAATCTAAGCTGTTGAAAATTTAGAACTTGAAATAATAGCGATGCTTTCAATATTTGGTTTATGAGGTGATATCATTTGCCTCATTATGGCCTCTTCGTGTAACCTTTTCATCTTTAATCCACTCACTGTAGAGCTGACTCTAAAGTTACTCAGTTTCAGTGTTCAGTGCTTTCTCATCACTATGCTGTACAGAGTGTAGTTAATGCAATGTGTTCAATAACGCTGCAAGTTCTTATGTCCTTTGTGAGGTGTGCTAGAGCTGTATAAACAATGAATTGTTTAATGAAGGCTTTTCCCATGACAAACATGGGCTACACATTCTGTAGCAATAAAATAATGACTTAAGGCTACAACAGTAAGCCTACTACTAGTAGGTGAATTGTGTCATAACAATATGACTTCATGTTTAACATAATTGCTCCTCTCACTTTTCACCAGAAGTCAATGAAACACTATTTAAAATGATTTTGCTTAAATTTTGTTTGGTTTGATATTAGCTACACAATATAAGATGTGTTAACTAAGTATAATACTGAATTTTGCAGTGCTTATAAATTACAATATGCAAACAACCCCTCTAACCAAACATTAGTTGTGTTGCTTTTGTTCTGCAGGTGCTGAATCAATGCATTTATAAGCTCAAAATGTAAATATTCAACTCAGAATAGTGCAGGCAAACATTACACAGGCTACATGCTCATAAAACGTGTTACTGCAAAGCATTTCATTTCATCACAATATGGTATATTATGTTGCATGAGGTTGTAAATGTTATTAAATGTTTATGTATTAAACAGCTATTTTGCTGAGGGACATTTGAAACAGATCTGAGCAGAACTGCAGTGATTTAGCCTTTTCTTAGTATTGTTCAAACAAGGAACTTATTCAAATGTACCCAGCAGAATGGTTGATTTCCAACCTCTGAACCAACAGCACACCATAAAAATGTTATGTATTTATTTAATTTTAATATTAACACTTACCACGTGAGGCATCATCCATACAGTACTGCAGTGCACCACACTCCCAGATTCCGGTGTGATAATTGAACACCATGTTGAAACGCGATTGTACGATCTCAAATGTGGCGCCTTTCAGCAGTGAAATCTGGTCCTCTATACCCAACGTTCTGCAAAAAAAGACCACAATAAATCTACCATGTAATACTCATGTACAGTAAAGGACTAACCAAACGTGTGGGTAAATGCAAGTGTCATATCATATCCCACATCGAATGTCATCATATATCTTATCATATACCACATCATATATCATCAGCCATAACATTAATACTGACAAAGTCATCTAGTTACAACAGAGCACATGAAATTCTGGAATGTATTTGATGGTTTGACAAAGTGGTAAGGTTTGTCTGGTGATTTATTGTCACTTCACATCACACAGGAGTGAAGGAGATTGAAAATCTTAAGAGCATAGTCCATTACAGCAATAATACAACAAAAATGATCATTTGTGAATTATATAAAATAAACAGTTATGTTTTACACATTACTAGACACTATTATTGCACAGATCTAAATACATAACCATCTGGTTCTGGACTTTATGCTTCTCTACCTCCTGCCACTCGGCAGCTGAGAGAACAGACAGTGGCTTGGGTGGGTGGAGTCCTGTAGAATGAGGTTTGGGAATTGAACCCCGTTAATGTGCTGGGCTGTCAGCACCACCCTTTGCAGAGCTTTCCACTCAGTGGAAATGCAGTTCCCATACCAGCTAAAGATGGATCCCAACAAGCTCTCCACAGTACCTGTGTAAAAGGTTCTGCAGATTAGGGGTTTCATTCCAAACCTCAGCCATTCTCAGCCATCTGAAATACAAACCGGATTCCAAAAAAGTTGGGACACTAAACAAATTGTGAATAAAAACTGAATGCAATGATGTGGAGATGGCAAATGTCAATATTTTATTCAGAATAGAACACAAATCACAGATCAAAAGTTTAAACTGAGAGAATGTATCATTTTAAGGGAAAAATATGTTGTTTCAAAATTTCATGGCGTCAACAAATCCCCAAAAAGTTGGGACAAGGCCACTTTTATCACTGTGTGGCATCCCCCCTTCTTCTTACAACATTTAACAGACATCTGGGGACAGAGGAGACCAGTTTCTCAAGTTTAGAAATAGGAATGCTCTCCCATTCATGTCTAATACAGGCCTCTAACTGTTCAATCGTCTTGGGCCTTCTTTGTCGCTGTGTTCTCTATAGGTGAAAGATCTGGACTGCAGGCTGGACATTTTAGTACCCGGATCCTTCTCCTACGTAGCCATGATGTTGTGATTGCTGCAGAATGTGGTCTGGCATTATCTTGTTGAAAAATGCAGGGTCTTCCCTGAAAGAGATGACGTCTAGATGAGAGCATATGTTGTTCTAGAACCTGAACATAGTTCTCTCCATTAATGGTGCCTTTCCAGACATGCAAGCTGTCCATGCCACAAGCACTCATGCAACCCCATACCATCAGTGATGCAGGCTTCTGAACGGAGCGTTGATAACAACTTGGGTTATCCTTGTCCTCTCTGGTCCGGATGACATTGCGTCCCAATTTTCCATAAAGAACTTCAAATCATGACTCATCTGACCACAGAACAGTCTTCCATTTTGCCACACTCCATTTTAAAAGACCCCTGGCCCAGTGCAAACGTCTGAGCTTGTGGAGATTGCTTAGAAATGGCTTCCTCTTTGCACTGTAGAGTTTCAGCTGGCAACAGCGGATGGCACAGTGGATTGTGCTCACTGACAATGCTTTCTGGAAGTATTCCTGAGCCCATTCTGTTATTTCCTTGACAGTGGTATTCCTGTTTGAGGTGCAGTGACGTTTAAGGGCCGGAGATCATGAGCATCCAGTAGAGTTTTACGGCCTTGACCCTTACGCACAGTGATTGCTCCAGATTCTCTGAATCTTTTGATGTTGTTATGCACAGTTGATGATGATAACTTAAAAGTCTTTGCTATTTTACGGTGGGTAACACCATTCTGGTATTTCTGCACAACAATGGTGCAATTGGTGATCCTCTTACCATCTTGGCTTCAGAGAGACACTGACACTCTGAGAAGCTCTTTTTATATGCAATCATGTTGTCAATTGACCTAATTAGTGCCAATACGTCTTCCAGCTGTTCGTTATATGCTCAATTTCCTTTTTCCAGCCACTTATTGCTACTTTTCCCAACTTTTTTGGGATTTGTTGACACTGTAAAATTTTTAATCAACATATTTCTCATTTAAAATGTTACATTTACTCAGATTAAACTTTTGATCTGTCATCTATGTTCTATTACGAATAAAATATTGACATTTGCCATCTCCACATTATTGCATTCAGTTTTTATTCACAATTTGTTTAGTGTCCCAACTTTTTTGGAATCCGGTTTGTAGAAGCTGTTGTGCTTTCTTCACCCCCTGTGTGGTGTGTTCTGTCCATGTCAGACTCTCTGTGATATGAACATGTAGGAACTTGAAGCTGCTGACTCTCTATACTGTGGCTCCATTGACTGTGATGGGGGTGTGCATGTTCTCTCACTTCCTGAAGTCCACTATCAGCCCCTAGGTGTTGTTGAGATTTAGAGAGCGGTTATTCTCCCAGCACCAGTGTATCAGAAAGCTGACCTCCTCTCTGTAGGCTTCCTTATTGTTGTTGCTATGTCTGACTGTGCAGTTGTGGGTGTACAGGGAGTACAACAGAGGGCTGAGCACATAGCCCTGAGGAACACCAGTGTTAAGGGTCAGTGTCAGCCCGTTAAGAAGTTCAGGATCCAGCTGAACAGGGTGCTGTTCAGACTGAGATCTTGAAGCTTAATGTTGAGCCTTGAGGCAACTAAAGTGTGAAAGCAGAGCTGTAGTCCACAAAAAGCATTCTCACATATGTGCGTTTTTTTCTCAGGTGAGACATGGCAGTGTGTAGGGGTCAGGGCTATTGCGTAAAGAACATGCATTTGTAGGATGTGCTAAAACAACAAACCTGATTAGCAGCAGCTCTACTTCACAACTTACAGGATTTAAAGGATGTGATGTTAACATAATCATGCACACAGAGATAGTGTTATGTGTCAGTGGGCTGGAGATGTGACACACGGAGGAATGACAGAATATTAACCATGTTAACAAACTAGCTTTAATGTCATGGCTGATCGGTTTATCATATAATAAATAATCTATTCTCACCAGTTGTCTACATTATGGAAGATAACACATTTCTTGGTATTACAAAGCAAAATACCTGAAAGATCTGAGCACTTTGGCGTAATTGATGACATTCTGGATCATGTGGGTGCTTAGGTCAGTGATGTGAGGGAGAGTGGTGAATATGAGTTTGCTATTCTTTCTGCTGTTCTCTGCTTCCTCAGCAGTTAGGCTGAAGCTGTGTGAAGAGGAGCAATGCTCAGCAGGCTGCTGTGCTGGTTCACTGGCCTCAGGAGAATGTTGAGACAATGAGGTCTCCAGATTGTAATCAGCCATGGGGTTCTGATCCCGATCTAAGGGCTGTGGACACACATCAAAAAAAATAAAAAATGTAAAAAAACAAAACAAAAAAACAAGTACAAACACTGTAATCATTATAGACTGTCTATTATTGAAAATCCCAGCTGGTCCAGACACTAACAGTGCATTTCCACTCAATTATCTAATATTGTAGGCTACATAATATATACTTGCAGAACCTTTAACATCCATCTATGAAACAATAGAAGAAATGTCAAGTTATTCAAACTGAGAGAGAAGTCAAGAGAGAAGTGAGTAGAAAAAATAATGAGACAAACCTATACTTGAGGTTTATCAGTTATGTCAGTTATAGATATTTTTTGGATGAGCTGGGTTGCATATTTAATCCTGATTGCCTGCCATGTGTATAAAAATAAATAATAAAAAACAGAGTAATCAATAAAGTGTTCCTTAGGCCTTCGATTTGATTTGAAAGAATGTACATATCTCAAACATTTACTATATTACTAGCACACAAAAAAATTTATTTAGGGATAACTTAACAATTAGCTAATACGCTGAATCCAGTCTCATGGATGCATTCTAAAAGATTCTGCACAGGCCAAGTCCTCTGCAATAGATTATAATTCAACAGGGTTAGAAATGTTTCGTATAATTGTTTCATGCCTTTAATTTATATGAAGAGTTCATGTTGTCAGGTTTTCCATCAGTGTATAATTCTGTAAACCAAGGGTGCCCAATTATGGTGGAGGACAAGGGTCCACTGATTTGGTGATTTTCCCACTGTAGCACAATTACTAAACTGGCACACTACAAACTGCTGAGTGTAATGAGGATTGTTTGAAAGGCAAATCACTTGGGCTCTGTACTGGTAAAAACCTGGTTGTAGAATATGTGATGCATATTGTGACACAGGGGTCATGATTCAAATATGTGATATGTTATGATAATGTTAAGCAAGGCAATATTTTGCAATTAAAAAAATATTTTAGAAAAAACAGCTATTGGTAATGTTAGCGGTGCAGCACTGGTATCTAGTGGACGTTTAAACACAACAAATGAAGCACTCACTGCCTGCCACCAATATTCGCATATAATCTATTAATTAAGATCTAGTGGTTGGGGGTTTTAAATGTAACATAATAAACCAGTGTTTTGCATGTGAAATATTAATTAAAAATCAAAAGTGTGTTTTTTAGAATTGGTGCAGTTTCACAAAACATAATATTGCAATACTGAAGTGTACTGATATATTCTTACACCTCTACAAATGACCAAATATGCCTGCATTGGACCTGGGCCTTATAAGAGTAGATAATACCCCTGCAGTAAACTGCAGACTTAATATTTAAGTCCAAATAAGCTTTGACATTTAATCCACAAAGGGTCAGTCACCTGGTTACCTTAAAATAAAAGCACCTTTATGCCCTTAAACTCTTAATTACTCCTTGCATTGACATTAACACAGATAAATAATTTAGGTAATAATTTAAGGTTTTCAGAGCAGGAATTAATGGCTGACCCGGAACTGGATGAAGTCAGAGAAGGTTTTGTCAAATGTCTTCTTGTGTGCTTCCATTAGCTCCTGAATTATAGCTTCTTGCTGCTCCGAGAGCACAACGGGTTCCTCCGCCATTCTCTTTTTCCGGATTAGCATCCTCCGCTTCTCCACAGCCTCGTCTGACATGATCACTGACACACACAAACATATAGTCACTTTTATTGCAGAAATGACACCAACATCAGTGATTGTCTTATAAAAACATAGTTAACTAAACTTTTGATTATAACAAAAACTTTATCAAAAAATAAAATTTAATTCTTGAAATTTAATTAAAAAATTTCAGTCATGAAATATCTAATTCTTGAAATGTGTTTCTTTATATTTGCAATATAGTGATGAGGATAATATGAGGGTTTGGGGTTATATGAGGTTAACATAAAGGGACTGGGGTGACAGAGGGACTAGACTTCCATTATTTTTTGCTTTATTAACCTGGGAGCATTTTTTGTTTTACTGCTGATCAATAGCTCTTGAAAATCAGACATTCAAAACGTCAAATTGTTAAAATTTCATTTTGAGTAAATTACTGTTCAAACAGTATCAAAGCAAAAAAAGTTTGAAATATGTGAATTTATGTGTAATGAATATGAAATATAGAACAGTTTATTATTTTTTTCAATTAAATTATGAACAAAGATGCTCATTTTTTGGAGCTCTAGTTAAGTTCAACCACCAAACATGTTATATGATTATGTTTAGGGTAAAGGGGAAATTGTGTAACTTACTGAAGATGTTCATGCTGAACCATTCCTTTCAAAATACTCATTAAAAATGTGCTGCTTCAACAGGGCAGCTATAATTGGCAAGATGCAAATGATCTCTTGAACAGTGTTGCTCAGTGAAGGTGAGTAATTCAGGAGTTCATTTAACAATGGAGGTTTTAGTAACACTATATTTCACTGAACAGAAACAACATGAATATGGAAGACGGCAGCAGTTGCCTTAGAAGCCTAATTAAGAAACAGTGTGACACTTTCAGCACATATAGGAATGAAAATGCTAAGGAAGCTCTTTCAGAGGACAAACTGTGTGAAATAGAAGTGAGACAGGCGTCACACTCACACTCTTTGAGCATGCCGATCGAGAGGCATTTCTGTAGCCTACAGAATTGGCACTGACGACGGTTGCTCTTGGTGATGATGCAGTTGCTCTGGAACGGACAACGAAACTTGGCCGGTCCCTTCATGGCTCGCCTATAACACACAGAGGTGAATTTTAGAGACCACTCTTTCTTCAGATCTTGTCCTGAAGGATTAATGTCCACCTCAGTTATTGGTGATATCCCTAGATGATAGAAGGACAATAACCAGTGAACTGAACCAGATGTGTTGAGCAGGGAAATCACCAAACTGAACAGGACACCAGGCCTCAAAGACCAGATCTGAAGACAAGACCATGTTTACAGGAGAACAGGTTATCATATAAATAGTGGAACAATCTCCACCCTAAAGAAAAAACCAAAAGAAGATTTAGTTTCAAGTTTGGTTAATGTCCACTCGTTGGTCCACTCAGTATGATATGTACTGTAAAGGGCAGCTGACCTATTATGTAAAGGTAAACATACCTTGTATCTACACTCATTTTATCAGCTGCACTGACCATAAGGGTGCACTTTGTAGTAGGTAGAAGGTAACTTTTTTCCAATCCTCCAGTGTCCAATTAAGGTACTCATTAGAGATGCAAGAGTGTTCACTCAGTGGTGATCCCTGACACTTTCCTAGTTGCTCCTGTGTTCATTATAGAGGTTAACTGGTCCACTGTGGCACATTGATTACTCTGTACCACTTATCAGAGTCATTGTGATCTGTGGAGCATCCCTGTACGCCATTTGGAGGCACTCAATGTACGACAAGTCCATTCTCAGTACACCTTTACAACAACATCTACAGCATCCCAATACATTGATGATTTCTGAGATGCTACCACCATTCATCTGGTACCCTATTATCATGCCCTTTGATAATCAGTTAAATCACATTCTTTGCCCTTGATGATCGTTTTGCACTCTGCTCCAAAAACATGCTGTTATTATTGCTGTTAAACGGCTGCACAAAGTAGTAAACACATAATTGTACATAAAACATTTAAAAAAAACACGTTTTTTTGTGAATTTATTATAAGTACATATACTCTGGAAAAAAACACAAGTGCAGGTGGGCAATTTTCAGAAAGTGTGCTCATTAAAATCAGAGAGAGAGAACAGGCCATGGACCACAGGAATCCAATCTATTGCCTTGGTTCCCTCCCAGCACTGTGTGACTAATACATTCTTACAGATGGACAACCATTTCATAAACAAGGCAATTCAGGCTGAATTACGGGGGTTGACAACCTTACACGATTTCCTACAAATGTCAAGCCTAAATAACAGACGTGTTCAAATGCTCTTCTGTGACTTAACTTTTCCTCATGGATGTATTTTAAAATCACAGAGCTAGAAGGCTTATATGCTGCTCGAAAATATTCGGTCATTAGCGTAAAAGCTGTTTTTAAACCAAGTTATTCTTATTCTGACAATTAAGAGGATGTTGAAAAATGACATAAACCTTTACAACAAATTCTGCTTAAATGACTATAATTAGACTAAAATAATTGGCCATGGTGTCTGGGCTGTTAGTAATGTTAGATGTGCTGCATAATTATTGATGATTTAATGCCTTAGAGATGGCATTGAATAGCAATATTGTTGAAACATAGTGTTTCTCTTTAATAAATACTAGTACATAGTTGACTAGAGCTGATTTAACATAAAGTATTGATCAACCAACCCGGTATTGGCTGAGAACTAAAATAATACTAAATGTAAATCAGTTTGAAAGGAATAAACCAATGCATTCACAAACAGAACATCACTACTTATTGTATTCATGTTATTTGAAATATAATATTCACGTTTTTCTGAGTACACACAATTTAGTGTACCAAATTCACCTGACCTCCATGTTTTTGAACAGTGGGAGGAAACCCATGTACAGAGCATGGAAACTTCTCCCAGATGGGAAATCAAACCCAAAACCTCAGCTCTGAGAGGTGAAACTCCTAACCACCAAGACAATTTACTGCCCCCTGTTAATGAGCTTTTTAAATATTCATTATCTCAGCTGCCTAAAAATGTTTGCATAGTGCAATATATGTCGAAATCTTGTCAGTATTAAACCTTATGGACATCAATTCACAGAGTGGCGGACTCTAGATGTTTGAAGGGCAGGGGCAATGAAATAAAAAGGGCACAATTTCTCCCACTGGAGGGGCACTTCTAAATTAGAAGGGCACCTACACGAGCACTTCATCATGTACGATTGTAGGAGAACCCTATACAGCACTGCATTCCACTTTCTCTAATGAAAAGGGCTCAGTTTGGGACACTGTCTATTAGCGGTGAAATAGAGGACATTTAATGCACCCTTTTCTATTGGAAAGGCAACCAAATAAGGAGACTCATTAAGTCAGATTATCAATCTTTTTTGTTCTAGAGGGCACACCATCATCATTTATTGCAAAAAAAAGGGGACACTCCAGAATTTTTTTTCTCATGTGAAGTGCAGCTAACAGGGCACTTTTTGTCATTCTAGAGGGCACTTTAGCGATATTTTTTCAACCATTATATTATTATTATTATTATTATTATTATTATTATTATTACTATTATTATTATTATTATTATTATTCATTGCGGTCATGTTGATTCCAACTCCTGGCGACCATATAGATAATGTTTCTCCAGAACATCCTGTCTTCTGTTTATATCTTCATGCTTCAGACCCATTTCATTTTTACATTTAATGTAGTAGACTATACAACCAAAATCTGTCCAATTAATTACTGACTGAATTATATTAATGACTGCTGTCTGAGATAAACAGAACTTCATAATTATGCTTTTTGCCTGTCTTAAGATATTAAAATCAAGAGAGAAAATAATTTGCTAAGATCTTAAGGTGTCCTAATCTTACTCTCACCTCGTGTTCAGAGTTGCTAAATGAAAGAAGGACATGTGATATTATTTATATGTCACTAGGAGACAAACCTGAAGAGATCTGAAGGTAGATAATCTCAAAGGACAGTGATTAGGGGACACACATGCAGCTGTTAATGTTTTAAACACCTCAGTGTCACTGGTGGAGGGAAAATAGTGCACCAACCAAAACTATCTAACCAACAGAATCCTGTGACCTACAATGAAGGACTAGAGCAGGGGTGTCAAACTCCAGTCCTGGAGGGCCGGATTCCTGCAGAGTTTGGTGATCTTCCTGATCAAACACACCTGATTCAGCTCAGCAGGTGATGAGCAGGTTTAATTGTAGTGTCAGAGCAGAGAAATCACCAAACTGCAGGAATCCGGCCCTCCAGGACTGGAGTTTGACACCCCTGGACTAGAGGAAGACCATCGCAAACTGTGCAGAAATAGATGAGCTGATGAGCTGCTGTCTCTGACACCTATAAGTAAACATAGTGCTTAAAATCTTCAGCAGCTCTGCTGGGTCCAATGCACTCATACAAGTGCAGCACACATTAACAAAGCACCACCACATCAGTGTCACTGCAGGGCTGAGAATGATCCACCACCTAAACATTATCTATTCTGTGGTGGTCCTGATAATTGAAGAACATGGTGAAAGAAGGATAAGCTATACAGAGAAAGAGAAGGACAGTAATTGTAGAATTACAAAGTGCACAGACATGGTCAGTGATTGCAGATATAACGTATTTGTACCTAATTAAGTGGCCAGTGAGTGTACATACTCCTGAATAAACACTCCATCACCAGGGTTCTAAATTAACTTTTTTGATCACCAGCCAATGTGGCTGGTAACTCTCTAAAGTTACCGGCCAATCAGAATTTCCATTAGCCA
>BRDA01001303.1:0-16676 GCA_036984385.1 Crenuchus spilurus | reverse complement strand
CACTCATTTAACCTCTAAACTGACCCTGACAGTATTTTGGTTCATTCACAGCCACAAACATCTTGGCTAATTTCCAAAAAATGTTTTTTTTTTTTTTATGTTAAATTTTCATAGATTTTACATTCACTAGATGTAAACATATTTGAACCATTTGTTTTAATTTTGACATGGTTTAAATAGTCATTTACACAAACTCTAAATGAAATATTCTGATCAAGAGTAAAACAAATAAAGCTTGAGATGGCACTTTACGTATAGTGTATATAAAACAACTGTTTACCTTTTTGTATTAAAATATGAACAATAAACATTTTCACAATATTCTAATGTTTATGTTGTACTGTAAATAATCTCACAAGTAATACATAATTTCACATACAATGCCATTCATTTCACCCACTGCTTTAGATTCTAGTAAGCAAACACAATTAAAAAGTACCAAAGACAATGAAACTAAATTCACACAATTCTTTAATGAACACGTAAGTAGTTCATGCAATGTTTCCTGCTACTGAGACAGTTATTATTACATTAGATTTGTGAGCATACCCTGCATGTTTGCTTAGTAGGAGTTTTCTTTTTTCCCTAAAGCACTCCAGCAGAAGTCCTTCTTCATAATGAGCAGAACTCCAGAAACACTAAACTGCACAGCTGAGGTGGGAAATAACCATGACAGCCACCCAGGACCACTATTTACTGTTAGTCAGTGCTTCTATCTCTGGTTACTAAGGCAGTGGTAAGACTAATCAGCTAATATCACACAATCTTTACAAACAGGCTCTTCGCTGGCTCCTGAATATGTAAAGGATTTTGCTTCTTTAAGAGTTGTTCAGGTTTCTTTTCTGCTTTGCAGAAGCATGTTCACAGCAAAAGGGCGAATTTTTGTCATTTTCCCCTTTTTCTGATGAGGAAGTTGCTGAGCCTTTAGTGGTGTCTTGAGGTCTTCTCCTTCAGAGGACCCTTTTAAAATGACCACAAAAAGTGACAAATTTTTAGAGTAGAAATAGGTTAAAAGATGACTATTTGATTAATTTGTCACACAGTACATCTGCTCTTCATAGTTTGCATCAGGCATATATCTTTTTCTAGTGGTATCTCAGCCAAGCACTTTAGGAGGTGAACTGCCATAACAATAATGTAAAATAAATGACATTCCTCTCAGAATAAAGCATATAATCACTGCCATATGTTGTATGACTATTTCATCATGAATGGACCAACAGTTCTAAAATGTTTGTCTTGTTCTTTAAAGCTTTTTTTGCAGATACATGTTTTGACAACAAATATATCTCCTGTTTATGATGGTCAGGTTTCCAATTCAACTGAATAACACTGAACATAATGTCCAGTTGTGAGTCTGTCAGTGAAGATGACAATTTAATTCAAGATTAGCTATTAAAATACTTCACTGTGAATGTCAGGCAGAGTAAAGGCTACAGGGAAGTAGGAAGAGTGATTTTACCTCAAAGAAATCAACACCTCCCACATATTCCTTTCCACCATCACACCTTACCTCTATGCTACATTCATCCTGCAGGCTATGCCTCCTCCTGCTTCCTTTCTACCATATGGCTGAAAATGATTAGTCCTCTCTGGAATTATTGGTACATACTGTTGTTACCTTGGCCCTGTAAAATTTGATTGAAGGAGTTTATAAGAAACCATGATTTAGCAGCTTGGTGGCACTGTTAGATGGTTATACAATCATAGGTCAGCTGCACAACTTAGTTATCTTTAAACAGAGGGCAATCTCAACCAATCAAACCCATTGTTTGGAAAGAAAAGGCTTGATTGAAAAAAATAAATGCATATATTTGAAAATGGCAAGGCACAGACAGAAACCTTAAAAGTGCTTCTAGGAACTTTTTTTTCTTTTTAAAAGGGTTCTTTGAAACATACAATAAAGACAAGACCCTCTTAGCAATACTAAAGCTTCACAGTTTAACTTTAAAATATAGACAAGTGGTTCATGAAATAACTACCTTCCGTAATGAACCCTGAAAAAGGTCCTAGTGGAACCATTGGTTTTTAGAGTATATACAGTGGTGCTTGAAAGTTTATGTATAAATCTGACCTAAAACTTAATCTTTAAACTTAAAACTCTAACCTTTAGGACTAGCACAACATTTGAAGGAGAAATTAGAGTCAGGTTTTGTCAATCAATGGGATGACAGTCAGGTGTGAGTGGGTGCCCCATTTTATTTAAAGAACAGGGATATAGCAAAGTCAGACCTTCACAATATGTGGAAGTGTATCATGGCATGAACAAAGGAGATTTCTTAGGCCCTCAGCAAAAGAGTTGATGATGCTCATCTGGCTGAAAAAGGTTAAAAGACCATCCCTAAAGAGTGTGGACTCCACCAATCCACAGTCAGACAGATTGTGTACAAATGGAGGAAATTCAAAATCATAATTATCCTCCCCGAGAGTGGTCAACCAGCAAAGATAACACAAAGAAGTCACAAAGTGACTTCTACGTTTCTAAGCAACATAAGACCTCTCTCACAGTGATTAAGATTAATAAGTCCAGCATCAGGAAAACACTGAACAACAAGGGTGTGCATTGCAGGGTTGCAAGGAGAAAGCTGCTCTGCTACAGATCACATGGATAAGAAGGATATTGGAACCATGTTTTTGGACAGATGAGACTAAAATAGAGATTTTTGGTTTTAATTATTGAAATTATTTTTGTAGAAAGGAAAACACTGCATGCCAACTTAAAACCCTCATCCTATGAAACAAGATGGTGGTAGTTTCATAGTCTGGGCTTGTTTTGCTGCATCAGGTCCAAGACTGCTTGCCATCATTGATAGAACAATTAATTCCAAATTATAGCAGAACATTCTAAAGGGAAATGTCAGGACATCTGTACGTGAGTTGATTCAGAGAGAACATGGGTCATGTAGCAAGACTTTAAGCACACAAGACATAGAAGTCATTCTACCAAAAAATGGTTAAAGAAGTCCAAGTCTTGACCTTAATATAATGGAAATGTTGTTGACACATTTAGTTTCAGTTATTGTTGCATAAGGGGTCCCACCAGATACTGAAAGTAACTGAAAGTTTCACATGCTTTTGCCACTCACAGACATGTAATGATATTAGATCATTTTCCTCTAGAAATCAATGACCAAGTTTAACATTTATGTCTCAATTCTTTGATTTGGTTCTCTTTATCTACTTTCAGGACTTGTGTGACAATTTAATTAAGTTTTTGGTCAAAATTATGCAAAAATACAGAACATTCTAAAGGGTTCACAGACCTTAAAGTTCAAGTTTAGGTTCAAGAGTTTTTTTTTTTTTTTGACATTTCAGTTATATACAGTATGACCAGGTTAGGTCTCAGTCAGCTGAACACAAAGGGATTTGGAGAGTTGTATCCGGACAGGACAAAAATGACCAGATAAGAGCTGAGTTTGATGAGGAAAAAGTAGGTAATTCAGGAAGGAGAACACCATCAAGGCTAATACAGACTTAAAGATTTAATAGAAGACTACAGGACCTCCATGTATATATTTAATCATGTAAGAACAGCCATTTATTGCAAATCATAGCACTTAATAATAATTACAACAATGTTGTATAATTCAGAGATCAGGTGAAAAAGGCCAAATACGTTGTGCAATGAGGGGAAAGTGAGTTTCAGAGAAAGGGCTCAAAGTACAGCTTGAGCTAGGCATTGAGTGATTATGTAGACTTGTTCACAGCACTCTATGTTCATGGTCTGAATGATGTAGTATGAGTTGTATAAATAAGTATGTATGTATCTGTGAAAATGTGTCCTGCTGTGTCCTTCTTAGAATTCAATCAATGCATCCACAATCTAAAAGAAAAAAATTAAAATACTAACGTTCAGATCCTACTTGAAACTGGACATCTTTTCCCATTTATATACATAATCTCTGCCTGACCTTGGTTTGCGGAAATGAAAGGAAACTGTTGCAATAATACTAATCATGTCTTATTCACCTGTATAGAGATTACGTAAGAGATATCACAGACACGTCATATTCATGTCCATGTCAAAGTGGGCAATGATCATTCATGCTTTTTTTTAAACACTATGGGTTTCAGTCTGTTAACAATTAACAGTATTAATATACAGTATGTCCTGTTATATAATTCAGATGTTTCTTTTTTCCCCACTTATTATTACATAATACTGTAAATAACAAACACAGCCTTTACACCCCCACAGTTAGCACATCATTATTAATGTATCGATAACATTTAAAGAATACAGCATTATAAAATATATCAGTACACTCCGTCAACTGTTTAATTTTGACCTTGTTATTGAATTGAACGTTCCTGTATTTTATTCAGTGTTGCAATCTCTTGTATGGCTGCCTTACAAAAATGCTTTGCTGTTCATTTGCATGTGTGAACATATGTTATGTAACAAAATATACAGAAAAAAAAAACTGTCCAAATGCATTAGCCTATCACAGTTACATAATCAGCAGACTGCAGTTATCTGCAGTAATCCGGCGGCAATTAAACTCCACAGTTACAGTCGCAATCAAAATGATTTATAACTCCCATTGCAACCCCAACTGCAAATTATCAGCAGTTTGCAATGTACCAATCAAACAAGAATCATTTTAATAGCTTAACACAACTAATATAACAAGTAGGGTCTCCAAACTAAATTTACTCCACTTTTAATATCTACTGCAGTCTCAGTATTATTCATCCCCCTTAAGTACTTAATAGATCACCCTTTTGTGGTTATACCCTGCTGCAATCATCATGCATAGCCAGACACCAGCTTCTGGCTGCGTTCATGAGCAATCTTAGTCCATTCCTCATGAGCAATGGCCTTCTGTTCACTAATATTCTTAGGTTTGTGTGCTGCAACCACTTTCTTCAAATCCCACCAAAGATTTTCTTCGATGTTCAAGTCAGGCAACTGCGACAGCCACTCCAGAACCTTAATGGACTTCCTCTTCTTAATGGTTAACCTGGGCAATGATGCACAAGCTTCAGCTTCCGCACAGAAGGCCTGAAGTTTCTCATAGGGTTTCCTGATACTTGATTAAATCCATCCTGCCCTCCACACGCTCCGGGTTTGCAGTGCCAGAAAAAACAAAGCAGCCGCAGTGCATCAACGAGTCATCGTCATGCTTCACTGTAGACAGGGTGTTCTTTTCATTCTCTCATTCTTCTTCCTCCAGACATACCACTGATCCATAAGCGTGAAGTTCCAGTTTTGCTTTACTGCTCCACAGAATAGGATATGGTTCTATGGTTACGTGATTTTGAGCATATTGGAGCTTCTTGTGCCTTAGGTTAAGTAGAGGTGTATGTCTTGGAGTTTTGGCATGAAGATCTTCAGCATTTAGTATGAACCTTACAACTCAACAACAAATCTTGCTACAGATCCACTGCAGTCACTTTAGAGGTTTTGACCACCTGCATTCTCCGAAATCTGGTGATAGCTTTTTCTTTCTGCCACGTCCAGGTAATGCAGCCCATGTTCCTTTAAATATGAACGAGTGAATTATGATTCCAACTACATCTCTAGGAGCGTCATTGCCTTTGCCATCTTTGCGCATCCTTTTCCATGTTTGTGCAAGACAGTGATCTCTTAACTTTCTGGACTACTCTCTTGACCTAGCGTTGTTTCTATCAATCAAACATCACTGTCAACAAAGTCCAGGTGTCTGATGTAACTAAAGAAGCCCTTGATTAAATGCATCAGGTGTGCACCTGATTTTCAAATGTGTGCTCAAAAGAGAGACTCTATTCAGGAGGTTGAGACTACAGTAATCATTAAAAGTGACATTTTGTGCTCAGTTGGGAGAAAGCAAGCTTTATATCAGTTTTGTTGAGCTATTTAAATTGTCATGTGATTATATTTTTGCAAACAGTTGAAAGTTTGCACATTTTGCTAATAAACCTAATTTGCAATGTCACGTTTTGTGATATTGTATCAATTCTCAAAGACAAAGTACTGATTTTTAGTAATAGTTCACAAGTAAATCTTGGTGGCAGAACAAAAATTGCATTTTAGGAATTTTTTTTTTTTTTTAATTGTAATAGCATATCGACTTGTGTGCAGTTCCACAAAATATTGTAGTATAATGTAGTATATAACTGTAACTCCTGTATTATGACTGTGTATTATTTTGCCAGGTTCTTATCAATGAACAGCCCTATTTTTATACCTGTTTAAAACACATTTAGAGGAACATTTATTTATTCGTTATCTGAGTAGATAACACTAATGCTCTTATCATATTAGCTGTATTTTCACTCTCAGTAGAAACAAGTTGCTTGGTTCTAAAAATCTGTGTAACTATAAATAAAATGCAGTTGCTTTGGGGTTGTACCAACAATGACATTTTAATAGTTATGTAGTTAGTATAATAACAATTAATCATCAGAACAGGCTTACATTAACTGACCTCAGACTCAGCAAGCTTGTCAACTATGTATTCTGTGAATAATCACGTCCACCTAAGGCCAGTACTCTAAAGTGTTTGTTCCAGCGTTTTAAATACAAATTCAGAGAATTAGAGCTGTACCAAGAATTGAAAACATTGAAACATTTCAATACTCAAATTTGGGTCTGGTGGTTAGGGATACGGTGACTGGAAGGTTGCCAGCTCGGCACCTAATCCCAATCCGCTGCATGGATGCTGTGGACAGGGCTGCCCACCACTTCAGGCACATGTTCTCACTGCCCCCTACTGTGTGTGTTTCACTGCACGGATGGGTTAAATGTGAAGGTCAAAGTACTCTATGTGCAAGCACACCGTTCAAGAATTATGCACTTTCACTTTAAACATTTCAATACTTTCTAATCCAAATAAGCAGCACTGATTTAACACAGTATTTTGCTGACAACTGAACAGTTCTGTATGGGTTACAGAGTACACTTAAAAAAGAACCTATATGTTATTTTAGCTGTACACATTTGAAAAAGTGTCTGTGCTGCATCAAATAAACATTTGGTCATAACCCTTTAACATACTCACCAAGAAATAGTGTTCAGTTTTTAAACACCACAATCCTCTGTGGTGGTGAAACAGCACTAATGGTTTTTCAGCATTTGATCCAGTATATTCCATGTGGTTTGGTGGTGAAGCATTGGCGTTTTGTTGAATTATGATTATGATTAAGATTATGTTGAATTTCTAGTGACCTCTAGTGGAGGTTTTTAGCTTAACATACCTGTACCGATTGGTAGAGATGGCACAATGACTATGTGTGAAGCTCAATGCCTTCTTCAATACAATATAGTGACTTAACCATGCTCTACCAAAGGGTTGAGCAGAATGTTAAAGGGTTAAAAACAGTGATATGAGTTTTTTTCATTTACAGTCAGAGTATCAATTTAGCATCAAGTATCAAAGTCAAAATTCTGGTATCGTGACAACTCTACAGAAGACATGCAAAAAGACAAATGCTACTGAATGTAATATTCTAGATGAATCTGTTCCTGAGTAAACAGTACAATATGCTTTAATCTCTAAACTCTAATCAGCCAAAAGAAAAATGAGCTTAGGTAAAGAACACATAGTGCTGCTGATTTATATTAAAACTGAATTGTAGGTTGCTGACTTTAAAATATTTCTATTATGTGTTCGGTGTATTGATCTTGTCCAGTGACTTTTGTGTAAATTGATGGTGAGGAGAATTGCTCATGTGTTCATTGAATGGTTCAAAATGACGGCAATTATATTATGAATGTTCCACCTTGACTGCACTGACTGAGCACACACTTGGTCACACAGAATGACTGCATGCTGTACACCTTGCCCTCCATTCCATAAACTGAGAGCGTAGAACAGCTCTATTTTTAGCTGCAGAGATCAGAGACTCCACAGTAACCTGAATTTCTACAAATGTCTACATTCACTCTATTCACTAATGGAATCACAACAGATGTTCCTCAGTCCATTTTCCCGGACATTTTACTGATTCATAATAGCATAGCGTAAAAGTACCGGAAAAGTGGGTTTAACGGGGGGCTCTTTGTTTGCAGATTTAAAAGCCAGAATGCTGCTGTTATCTGAACAATACACAGTAAGTGCTGTTCAATTATAACATCAGGTGTCAATCTATTTAAATAACTGTGAGGGGAACAGTACACTGAGTGCACGTTTGTAAGTGAATGTTGTAAGGCAAACAAAGAGAGTGAAAGGAGAAAGAGAAAGAGAAAGAGAGAGAGAGAGAGCGAAACTCAACATACTTACTAATCCATTATTATGTCAACCTTAATTAGCCTTGTGGAGAAAAGGTTTTGTATGTTAAAGTGAAATAATCAATTATATTGGGCATTTTGGCTTTGTTCATTATTAAATAAAGATACTTAATTGCTTAATTAAATAAAGAAACTTAATTGCTTGATTAATTTCTTTAATTTATCCTTTATTCACACTTAATTAACCTTACTAAAAGGTTACATCTGCTCTTGGAGTGAAAGCATAGTGGCGTTAATGTGTTCACTTTTTAAATGTCTGAACATTACGTTCAGTCTCTGGTTCTATAAAGAAAATACACTCATTTTAAATAGCTGAAAAAAAAAACAATCAGATTCCAAAGTGATAAAAGTTGCCGAGCTGGACTTATAACCTGTATTTTTGCACACAGCAAACAGACCAGAATATGGGTGAGAGCTGCTCTATTTAATATAAAAACACACATCTTTGAGACATTAGTGATTGACACACCCCTCCTCCCTTAAGTACATCGACAGCCACTCAACATGTTGTTCCATTTTAAAACTGATTGATAGTGTTATACACATGGGCACTTGTGGTGGACACAATAACAGATGCTTCCATTTCAGAAATGCTACATGCTCAGATAAAAATTAACTTAAAAGATAATACAAAACCTTGATTAAATAAAACTGATGCAGTGATATTAATATATTTCTCCAGTACACTCTCTCTCCAGGTTAATTTCAAATCTACGGAGAAACATCGGTCATACATACCCATGGCGCATCTCCAAAAATAAAAAAGATTTGTGTTCATAATTTAATTCAAAGAGGTTAACTCATAATAGCATATACACTATATTAATGGATTTCAGATTAATGAGCTATATGTTCATCAACAGTAAAATAAAATAAAAAAAAGCTTTGAAATGTCACTTTACGTGTAATTAACATAAAGCATGACATAACACTGAACTTTTTCATGATATTCTCATTTCTTTTAAATGCACTAGTGATATAAAATGTGTGCATGTTTTAATTATTTCAATTCAGCATTTAAACTTTAACTGTGCAGCAAAATGTGCTGAAGTGTGCTCTCTGTAGAGGATTTATAACTATGACTGTGATTTATAACCAGACTATGGTCGCCAACAGGTCTGTCGAGCTCATAAATAGAGTAAGAGAATGGAGAACTATCCATCCATCCATCTTTTTAACCACTTCATCCTGGTCAGGGTTGCCGTGAGTTCCCCTACCCCTTCAGACAAACACACACATATGCAGTTTAGAGTAACCAAATCACCTGAACTTCATGTTTTTGTAATGTAGGAGGAAACTGGAGACCCCAGAGAAAACCCACATAGACATGCGGGGAACATGAAAACTTTACCCAGATGGGAATTTGAATCCAAGACCTCAGTGTTGAGAGGCAAGCGTGCTAACTCCCAAGCCACCAAGCCCTATGCAGAACTAACAGAATTGAAATGCCTCTAAATAAAGTCTTAAACCTTTTCTTAACTGCAAAGCCTTCAGGCCAGCGGGGCCCAATCCTGAACCTGGAGATCCATCATCCTAGAGAGTTCAACTCCAGCACACTTGACTCTGATATTTAGATGCATCTGAAAGTCTTCATTACCAGGATCAGGTGTTTTAGATTAAGGTTGGAGCTAAACTCTACGAATAGATCTCCAGAACCCCTGTTTCAGGTTGCCTAGACTGTAAATATCAAGCCTGGACTACTCTACTAGCAACACAATGCTCACAGCTAATGTAGACAGATCAGCTGATTATAACAGACGTTTTGATTTTGTTGTTGATGCTCACTCGCTGATATTGCCAGGTGAAATCCTTGCTTCTTATTTCTTTGTTCTAATGATTCCTGTGTGTGTGGTGTGTCTCTAGCAATTGAGAAGTATATGTAAAGCATACTATGTCATTCACATGCACCATATGGACAAAAGTATTGAGAATTGAAGTTGTCAAAGTATCTGTCTACTGTACAAGAAAGGTTTTCTACTAGATTTTGGAGCATTGCTGTGAGGATTTAATTGTATTCCTTGACAAGAGTGTTAGCGAGATCAGGATGTTGGATGATCACCACCCCACATCATCCCAAAAATACTGGATCGAGCAAGGACCAAAGTTCCACAGCTCAATGGTGTGTGTGTGGGGGGGTGTTATATCCCTCTAGACCACGCCTGACATTAAACATGGTGCCAGTATATGTTTATCTGCTCCAGAGATTCTTATTCTATTGGCAGGACTTCTCTACAGGGACTAGACAAGCCGAGTGTGTGTATTTGTGCATCTGTGTCAGAATTGGATGCTACTTAAAATAGTATTCATTTGAAAGGGTGTCCACAAACATTTAGACATACTGTGTATTTAGTAACATAGAAGTATGAAATGATATTATTATCATAAAATGAGTTTACCTCTGCATTCCAGCAATACATTTGCCTTTTACATCTTTAACACACTGGAGCTGCCTTGTTAACAGGTTCTATGAGGTATGCACTAATCATATGTATCAGATTCATCAGTACCTTGATCAGTCAGCAGTGCATTACAGATGTGTTGCCTTATCTACAGATGTCCCCTGGTGGCATATTTCAAAGGGATAATGATCAACCACACAGCACAGTGGACTTTTATATGTATAGTTTAGACTTTTAAAAGTATTTGAAATGATTGGTCATCATATAATTTTGAGCGTTAATGGACTGACAAAACTGTTTAAGACAATAAAATTATTTAAGCACTCCTCCCTACCACGCACAGCTTTGTTTGATTGTCCTTTAGGTTTGCTTCTCTTCTATTTTTAAGCTCTAAAAATTAGGGATGCACCAGAAAGATTTTGGGCCAAAACTGAAACATTAAATGTTTGGCCGAATACCGAACACTGTTTTTCATTTCTATAAATAATTATAAAGTAACGAAAATATTTCCCAAAATAAGTCTCGTAGTATTTTAATAAGTTGGTTTGACATCATTAGGTTTAATAACGTGAGTTGAACAAATTATTATTTTATATTTGCATATAAAACATTTAGAAAAATTAAACAAGACAAGTTATGCATATGCATGACTTTGCATGTATATTATTGCTAATATTTAATTTAAAACATGATGAAAATTGCTAAAATTAGTGATGTAATCTAAATGGATGTTTTGTGTTACAGACAACTGAAACACTTAACATTTCTTCTGGTAATTGTGAGATGGTCCCTAACACTGCAGACGATGGAGAAATCACAACACAAAGCTAACAAACTCAAAGCTAACAAAACACGACTCAAAGCTAACAAAACACGACTCAAAGCTAACAAAACACGACTCAAAGCTAACAAAACACGACTCAAAACTAACAAAACACAACACAAGCTAACACAAACACAAAGCTAAGTAGCTGTCTCACAAAATATAAAACAAACTTTATAAGTTTTACTCTGGTTCCAGTCTACAGCTGGGAACAAGAAAAGTGTTTTTTTTTGCAGTTTTCAGTGGAATAATTTCGGTTGCCGGATATTTGGTGCATCACTCCCAAAAATATGACTAAACAGCCACCACATAAAAATACAAATAACAGGTACAATCATCGTCAGGCTTGAAACTTATTACATGTAACTGCTTGTGTTAAGAAATGCAGTTGGGAAACAAAAAAAAATGTCATTACGTAAAAGTAAATGCTCTTATGTAAAAGCTTAGTGTACTAGTCTATAAAAAGAACAGTAAAACAGTAAAAAAGTCCATATCATTACATACAGCTCTCTGTCGTACAAACTCTAAACTACATAACCAGCCATTAGCAGGTGTGCAGCTTTGTATCAAATGTCTCAGTGTGGATGTACTGAATGAGGGTCACACACCTGACTGATGGGATCTACACAAAGTTTAATTATGATGTAAAACAAACAAAAACCATGGTCGGCAAAATTATTCACATGTATAAAAGCCTCATGAATAAAAGAGAGTTAATTGAAACTGTTAGACAAAGATATACATTAGAAAAAAAGACTTTCTGTCTTACATTGTGGGGTAAAACTTGTATAAAAATTGTAAAAATAGATACTATATGACACCACAACATCTGTACTATTCCCCCCTTCTTTAAACTTTCCTTTTCCTTTTATTTTTTGAATGTTATCATTTTCTGAATATATACCTGTATGCGCTGAAAAAAGAGAGAAGAAAAAAAAGAAAGAGCTACAATGAGTACTCACAGAAAAACATAAGAGAACGACAGTAGTAAATACTGCAGAAGAGCAAATCTGGTGAATCATCTGTGCCAGAACAAATCTAACCAATCCAAGAGAATGAAACAAGGTCAAATAGGACCTGAAATGGACTGAACTCTCTGAATGATGGGGCTGAGCTACTTCCACAGATGCAGACATAAAAGTTATGTCAAACGTATGCAGACACTACTTCTAAGTGCACAGTCTCTGCACTGCAGCAAAAGGGGGACATTTGCTATAAACATCCTTGATTTTTTTCACAATTTTTGGATAACCAAGTATAAATATTTAAGCTACACTCTTCAAAGAGATGATCCTTCAAGGGTTCTTTAGTAAACAAAATGGTTCTAGAACTATGTGAAAGGGTTCTTCAGATAGATGAGAAATGGGTTGTAGAAGGTTCTATTACCACGTCAAGCTTGTAATAACATAGGAACCCTTTTTGGTGCTATATACAACCATTTTCAAAAAGGTTCCATATACATCCATTTCTCATCAACCTGAAGACCCTTTTTAGCATGCAATGAACCCTGTGGGTTCTTGTGTTCATGGTTCTATATTGAACCATTTTATTTACTAAAGAACCCTTGAAGAACCACATTTTTTAAGAGTGTACATCCATTCATCTTCATAACCGCTTAAAGCAGTTAAGGGTCATGTTGAGTCCCCACACCCCTTTATTTGGCGTTGGACAGGGCATTACTCTGTTTTAGCCAAACCCAGGACAGCGCACCAATCCATCACTGGCCACACACACACATACACACACACTAGGTCAATCTAGAGCAACAAATTCACCTGACCTCCATGTGTTTGGACTATGGGAAGAAATAAGAGACTCTGGTGGAAACCCACACAGACTTGGGGAGAACATGAAAACCCCACCTAGACAGGGACTCAAACCCAAGACCACAGCACTGGGAGGCGAATGTGCTAACCAACAAACCACTGTGCTGCCCTATTTAAGCTACGTACACATTAAAATCATTAAAATCGTCTGAACACTTATAAACAGTTGGGTAATGCTCTTTAGATGTACTCCTGAATGACTCATTTTAATTAAATTCATGTTGAATGAAGGCAGGCAGCCCTGCCATTTAAAATGGACAACAAAATATCCAGTTTGTGGTAGAAAGCTACCCATTATGTCACCCTGCATACTATTCCATTAAAACCATCGCAAACATAAAAGAAAAATAAGCAAAGCAGCCAGACTGTAACATGTACACCATTTAGATAGTTATTAAGTCTAGTCCTGGACTACACCGTATTTTGAATGGAAATTTTAATTGAAAAGAAAATATAACCCACAAAAAAAAGCTTCATTCCTGTCCAGGAAAGCCGTCCTATATGTGCAGCAGTTTGTAGATGAGTGCTACCTTTCTTCTGAAGAGCACTATTAGTGAGTGTGCTGTAGTAACAGTGTGTACTCTTCTGAGAAGGCTTTTCATTAAACGCTGGAACATTGCTATGAAGATTTCATTGTATTCAGTCACAAGGCCCTTACTGAGGTCAGGTACTCAGTTCTGAATAACAAACAGCACTCCAACTCATCCCAAAGGTACTGGATGAAGATCTATTATTACAGGAATGCAGGCTCATGTGCAGCTGCTCCAGAGCACTCAGTTCTATTAGCAATCACATGCAAGATATGAATATGCAATCAAACCACTGTAATATTGGCAAATTCACTCATTAATTTTGAACGAGTGTCTGGGTACAATTAGACATATAAAATGTAGAGAGCACTCCAAACATCTAAACCAGTCCAATCTCCAGACATAAACCTCATTAGAAATCTCTGGGACATGATCAAGAGGAAGATAGACAGTCACAGGTCATCAAAGTTTGAATTTGTGCTCCGGGAGTGGCATAAAATCACCCAACAGTAATGTGAAAAACTGCTGGAGAGCATGAACAAAATGGCCTATTGCACCAAATATTGATTTCTTTTTTTTGACCCAATTTTCCCCCAATGCAGTGGAAACCAATCAACCCACCCATCAGCTAGGACTCTCCCAATCACTTGTAATGTCCCTGTCTTAGGAGGGTGAATACTATCACTGCCTCCTCTGGTGCACGTGAAGTCAGTCACCACCTCTTTTCCAACTGCTGCAGATGCATCACCACTGGGCCTCCAACACACCTGAGGAAAGGTACTGGATCGCCAGCTCTGATGGATCAGCTGGCAGATGCCTGAGCCAGCGGATATTGCATAGCAATGGGGAGAGAGTGCTATCTACCCACTCAGAGAGAGCATGGCCAATTTTGCTCTTTCAAGTCCCGGTTGTTGATGGTGAGCAGCATGATCGCGATTCAAACTCTGATCATAGTGTCAGCGCATTAGTCCAATGAGCCACCAAATATTATATTAATTTCTGAAAGTTAAAACATAGGCGTTGTTAGATATTAATATAAACTTGTCTTTTTTCATTATTCAAGATCTGAAAACGTTTTTTATACTTTGACCAGCCATAATTTATAAATACATATTCTAAATTACTATATTTTAGTTTGGTATTTGTAAACAATGCTCTCAGTACTTATATATTTATATATATATTTACAGTACAAATATATAATATTTGACTTAAACACATACCTTATAAATAGTACTATATAGTAAACTGACCATTTGCAGTTCTCTTTATTTTATTCTTCCAGAGCTGTACTTTGTGTACACCAATTATAATACCTACACTCTAAAAAGTGATGGTTCTTCAATGGTCCTTAAGTAAAGAACATGATTCTATATATAGAACCATGAACACTAAAAGAACCCAAAGAGTTCTCTGGCTGATGAAAGGGTTCTTCAAATTGATGAGGAATGTGTTGTAGAAGGTTCTACAGACCATTTTGGGAGCTATAAAGAACCTTTTTCAAAGAGGTTCTGCATAGAACCATCTACGACACATTGCTCATCAATCTGAAGAACCCTTTCACAATGGCAATAACACCTTGGTTTCTTTGAGTGTTCATGGTTCTATATAGAACCATCTTCTTTATGGATATAAATATATGGGATTGAACAAAAAACACAAATAAATAAGTAAAATTGTCGGCCAATTCTCCTCATGGCTGAAAACACTGATGAACATCTGAAAAAACATTCCTAACTGTTCACACACTCAAATCAGTGAGTTTTGAATACATTTGGAGCAGCATGGGCTTTGAGGAGCAGGTGTTTTGTCAAAGCTGCTCACAGTGAGCAGGAAGGAGAACTGCAGTTTATTTCTCAGGTAGTCACAGCTAATTGAGAAGCTCCAACTGATATGGATCTCCCTACTTACAGTAGCCAACTAGGTCAGGAGAAGACTCCTGCTGTATGAACATAATGTTGGTTAGTCTGGTTTAAAATGCAGCCTGGCAGGTATTTTAGCCCCCAGACAGAACAAGACGTGTTGTGTACAGTAAGTGTACAGCATGTGCTATACAGGCCAGTAGACTAACATACTTAACACCGGGAGCACAAATACAAACCTAATCTCATTACTGAGTAGGAAGTTTCTTAAATCTGATTGAAAGAAACTTACAGTGTTGCTGTTTCTTTAACCCGGTTCCTCCAGATTTCTAGGCTGAAGTGAAACAGATAATAATCTTCAGCGTCTCTGAAAACAAACTGTTGTTTTCACTTTAAAGCTGTACACGTTACACTGTGCCGTAGTTTCACTCATTTCACTTGTTAAACGGCGGACTGCTACTCTCTCCTGCTAGAAAAGTTCACTACTCAGCCTTGCACAATCACGGACACTTTCCAAAACAAAACACCGCCGAGGACAACATGTTCTCTCAGCACTCACCATGTCATGAATGGACTGTCTTTCTTGTGTCCCACGTCCCAACTTCCATCATGGTTTGTGTGTTAAAGCTCGATGTACGACGGGACAGACTACTTCTCGCATTTTCTCGACCTTTTTCTGCTTCGTCCTTCTCGTCAGTACAGACACGGTGGACACGGACACACTTGACAGCTGAGATATTATATTTTCTACCCGTATTCCGTATTCTACCCAAGTCCCGCCTCCCTCGCGCGGACTGGCGGCGTGGCTTTGGACGTAACTACGGCTAGCGATGTGATTGGCTAGTGGTATCGCGACTCCTGCGTGATGATTGGTTAGTTATTAAGTCGATGTTAATTTAACCCAACATATTTAATTATACTGTTATTCGCAATGATCTATATTACTGGATAGGACACACGTGACTTTTGAACGCGCCGGCATGGAGCCTCCATGTTGTGTGGAAGCAGGGTAAGATCGGAAGGA
>BRDA01001302.1:0-15144 GCA_036984385.1 Crenuchus spilurus | reverse complement strand
AAATCACCAGGATTCAGGATTCACTAACTCTGACCTGGGTATTTTCTCTCTTGTATACAGAAAAAAAAAAAAAAAAAAAAAAAAAAAAACGTAAATTGTTTCACTTGTAAGTCAAGGTTTGACTGTATTTGCCCATCCTAACAAGATACAAGTGTCAATGATTAGACAGTAAGCATGATTAGCAGAAGAGAGAAGTGTGGGGCAGTGTGACAAGTTGACAAGATAATGGTTTTGTTTAAAGTTCTCAAAATAAATCGAATTTGGTATGAGAAAACACTCGGGACTGTTAAAAAACTATTTTAAAAAAGCATAGGCATGCCCCTGATAATAATAATAATAATAATAATAATAATAATAAATAATAATAATAATAATAATAATAATAATAATAAAAAAAATAATAACAATAATAACAATAACAATAACAACAACAACAACAACAACAATCACAGCCCTATTTTTTTTAAAGGAAAAGACAAAGTAGAACATAAAAATGAGAAGAAATAACCAATCAAGTCTTTCTTTTGACTATTTTAAAACTAAAACTTGGACACATTTGCAAAAATGTACCATAGTACTACTACCGTAGCAGTGTGCAAAAACACGTTTTAATCAGTTATTACATTGGTATATTTTTACTATTGGAACATTTTACCATTGCTGCTGTCTGTCACTCTTTGCTTTACACCACTTGACTTCCCCCATCATGGGCTCTGCAATGAGTCTCTTTACAGCAGAGACAGTACTGATCTCCTCCAGTTGGAACTGTGTTCAATCACATCATAAAATACAGAGTAATATACTCTTTTGTAGATAAATACTGCAATATATCATGACGTACAGAGTACTGAATACTTCTGTTGTTTGTTTGTTGGCATCCATCTGTGCCGTGAAACAATAGAACATTTCTTGCAGAACCTGCCTTGGATAAACAGTCACTTATCTGTGATCTACAAGCTCCTTTGGCACCTATTGCAGATGAAAGTTCCTGAAATTTCTACTACAGAATTTCCACACCTTTGCCTTAGCCCTTACATGAAGAACATTAAAGAGATTGGAATGGTTTAGGTGTAAAAGTAAGTTGAATTTTCAGTTTGACTGAAAACATAAAACGACAGAGAAAAGAATATGCCATAGAGTGTTGGAGCAAGAACACACCGGTGCTTAACTACATTCTCGATCAAGAATGATGCAGAGGTTGAGCTATCATATTGAGCAGTACCCTGCATGTCCTCATGGAAGTATACAGTTATCTTCAGAAGCTTGTTGGGACATCCAATCTTCTGACAAAGGGTGTAGAGTAGGGCTGCAGCTAGTTAATATAGTATATTGAGCATTCTACTGAAAATTCCTTTGATTAATTGGATAAAACATATTATGGCTTGGTTAAAGATCCATTATAAATACAAAAGAGAAAATAGGACATTTTACTTAATAATGAAAGACCAATTGGTTTCCTTTTTAGATAGCAGTTTTATTTCTTAAATAAAAAATATTTCTTAAATTATTTCTTTTAAAAAATGTATTGAATTAATTATTATATTAATATAAAAACAACTCTATATGGTATATGCCTGAAATTAGGCATGACTCCTGAAAACTTCAAGCCCTGAACAGAACATTGAAGATACTCGCACATCCAAAGTCTCTCACGTGAACATTTTTGTTCAGGGGCGGGGGGGACTGCGAGGGAGTTGTTGGTCAATTGGTTCTTGGTTGGATAAAACACCCGGGGCTACTAAGAAAAGACCTGGGATTATAACGACGTAGCCCGGCCCTAGTACCACCCCTGGTGCAGTCCACTGCCCACCCACACTGATTGACTGATTGACAGACTTTTTGCAGACAACATGTATTGCATGCGCTTCGAGAATATGCACAACGGAGTGTGTTCCCACAGTTTCTCTCTCTCTCTTTCCCACATGCAATCGGGACAAAAAATCTGTCGGCTGTGTGTTAAAAGTAGTCCATGTGAAATACAGTGCTTTGAGCTTTACATTTAGTCGCATAAGACGACGTTGCCAGTTTCCAGTCTATGGTTGGTAAGCATAAGCATTTCCGCTTTCAGACACCAGTCAGCAGGCAACATGTATTTCTATACATGACATCTTCAAGATTTGCTGAAAATAACTATAAATGATTTTCAGCACATCATTCAAGCTTCAACAGCAGCATATTAACAGCAGATTAAAGAGAAATGGACAATGAAAAGTTTTTAATCTATGGTGCTGTATGTCACAGAACCTTTTTAAGATGTGTAACGTTCCAAACAACTCTCTTTCACTCTTTCCACAGCTCTAGCTCTTTTTCTAAGTTTGTAAATCTACCAAAAACCTTTCACGTGACCAGTGGTAATGAATTTGTAAAAGCAGAATTGGCCCATTGTCTTCTTTATTGAAATTAAAGATACAAAACAGTATAATGGTTGCACTATTTACACTAGTACTCCTGAGTTTGTTAGATCCTGAGGAAATTCTGAAAAAATCCCCCTCCCTCTTGTGTGATATCGGCCTACTACTGCCAGGATCCCATCATCCTGAGGTGAGCCTCTTATTTGTTTAGTTTTGAAATAAAAGTATCGTGTGTGTGCCTGTGTTTCACTGCAAAAAATTTTGTCAGCTTTGCCCTGGAGACACCAATGCACAACAAAACGCAATAAAATAAATAAAGAAATACATTCTCTCTGTGTGCTTTGTTTTGTTTTGAAAAAATATATAGTATTTGTAGTCTGTGTGTGTCTTTCTGTGAAACTGGCCTGTGTTTCACTGACGAATATTTTCGTGGCTTTGTGAATATTTTCGTGGCTTTACCCTGGAGTGTTTGTCATTGGCATATTGAGTACCTGGAGTGTCGCCCTGGAGTGTTTGTCATTGGCATATTGAGTACCTGGAGTGTCGCCCTGGAGTGTTTGTCAAGGGGCTGGGGAACCAGGGGAATTTTCCCTTATGAGAAATTTCGTGGCATTCACGCTTCTAGTGTTTTTTATCGCTTCTGAAGTTTTATCGAAAAATTCACCTGGTCATTATGTGTTCCCTACTTATATTAATGCTAATGTATAAGAGATATCGGATGCACTTTGGCAATGTAGATAAGCCTTTAGATGCAAACTCACTGTTAAAACTGGCTGAAATGAGCCTATGTCTTGTAGTTTAAGGGCAGCCATGGCCTGTTGGTTAGAGATCTGGTCTTGTGACTGGAAAGTCTCCAGTCAAATTCCATTGCATTTGCAATCACATTGGCAAAACTAATCAAAGTAATAATATCACAGAACAAAAAGTATTTCTCAGTCTCTCAATGAAATTTCCCTTTCAAATCAGTAAGCTGTAATTTTTTAAATTCTATACATGAACTACTGGTACCACACAACAGCTCAATGTCCACTGCTCCTATTTGAAGGACCAAAGACATGCCTTCCCCTTTCGTTACCAGAAATAAACTGTTGGCATATTTGTTTTACATCTATACTCTCCCGTCTGTTCTGGTGGACATGGTATGCAGCAGAACAGTTTAATCTCATTTGAGTCATTGTTGATCTGAGCTATGTTTTTAGACTCCTGAGAGCAGTGAAATGTCTTTCAGCTTCAGCCGACAACACTGGGATGACTAAAAGCAGCCTGACAAGGGTTTCAGCTTAATCAAATAGACCCCTCGCCTCCACTAGCATTCCTCAAATGATAATAGCCACGCACGTCCTGATATTGCGAAGTGAGATTGTGAGTCCTGGGTCAACATGGGAGGAGCTTAAACTAAACTTGTTCAACCAATCAGCTTTGCTGCCCCGCCCTCCTTTTTTCAACCTCAATGCATTTTTTTCCTGCTTTTTTCTTGTAGGCATTCTGTACTAGATTTAAAGGTATATTTGCTGATAAACTTGGCTAGCTGAACTTTTTCAGTCTGCCTGTTCATTTCTGTGTATGAATCAACAATGCCATCCATCTCTCCAGTGATCAGAATTTCTTCCAGCTTCTTCAAGACTGATTGGCTGAACCTCTACTGAAACTGAACATCAATATTATCAGCATTTTGTAAAACTCTGCTCTGTAATGCTCCTCGGGTGACTTAACTAGCCCCAGCAGTGTATCGTTTTGGTGGCCATCTCGTGAGGAATCTGAATGGACTAATTTCACTAGTGAACTTGACTTTAACTGACTTAGGCCTGTCTTACACCTAACAATATAAAATGAGAGTTTTGCTAGAGTTGCATCATCCATCTTCATTGTTAAGTGTAAGGTGGTCTGGATTTAAAGTTTAAGTTTGGCGTTTGTATAAACTTAACCATATTTAATTTTATCATAAGTTTTAAGACTTGGCTCACGCAAATAGTGATGTGAACATTGTTGGCAACCAGTAGGAGAGCGACGGGAAGCCGCAAGGCAAGTACACAAAGGCAAGTGTCTAAGTGCCAGATGCTAAATTGTATTTTGACGAAGGAACCCATACCCTTTTGTTTAATAGAATCTCAATCATTTTGTTGTATTTGATGAAATCAGTCAATACAAGACCCACTTTTCACACTTCGAGTCACTGCAATCAGCAGGGGGTCAAGCTGAGATGTCTGGAAGCCCAAATCATCCTGTAAAACCATAATCCAGAATAAACTCATAAGCAAGTGCCTTGAGAAGCTAGTCAGAGACTTATCTGCATTTCACTACACACCAACCTGTATCCTCTACAGACAGAACAGGTCCACACTGCCCTCTCTCACCTGGAAAAAAGGACACATAAGTGAGGATGCTTTTCCTGGGCTCAACACTAAGTTTCAAGATCTTAGGCTGAGCAGCTCCCTGTGCAGCTGGATCCTGAACTTCCTAATGAGCCGACGCCATATGGTCAAGATGGACAACATCACCTCATCCTCACTGACCATCAACACTGGTGCTCCTCAGGGCTGTGTACTCAGCCCTTTCTTATACTCCCTGTACACTCACGACTGCACAGCTAGACATAGCTCCAGCATTATTATCAAATTTGCAGATGACACAACAATTGTTGACCTGATCTCCAAAAAACAGAAAACTAGCCAGAAAACTAACCTCTCTCTCAAAGTCAACAAGACAAAGAAGCTAATAATGGACTTTAGAAAGCAAAAGAACATGCACACCCCCATCACCTGTCAATGGAGCCAAAGTGGAGAGAGTCAGCAGCTTCAAGATCCTGGGTGTTCATATCACAGAGGATCAGACCTGGACTGAGCAGGTGGTGAAAAAAGCACAGCAGTGCCTCTTCTACCTCAGATTGCTCACAGCCTCACAGGTGCTGTGGAGCATGTGCTAACGAGGTCCATCAACAGCTGGTATGGTAACTGCATAGCCACTGAGCGGAATGCCCTGCAGAGGGTTTTGCGAACAGCCCAACATATTACCGAGGTTCAACTCCCAGACCTCCTGGCCTTATGCACCAGCCACTGCCTGAGGAAGACTAGGAGGATTCTGAAGCACTCCACCCACCCAAGCCACTGTCTGTTCTCTCAGCTGCAGAGTGGCAGAAGGTACAGAAGCATAAAGTCCAGAACCAGTCGATTCTGAGACATCTTCCTCCAGGCCATCAGACTACTGAACAGCCAGTCGTATTGTTATCTTAATCATCATGCTTCTTAACCCTTTGGAGTCAGAACAAAACCAAAATTCTTATAGAACTCTGCGAGCTATATGTGTGTTTGTGTGTGTGTGTGTGTGTGATGGTTCGACAGGATGAAAACCCTCCAGTCCACCAGAGGTCCCCATCACCAGTTTCTTCGAGCAATACCCCTCCCAGCCACCGGAGGTCGCTTTCCCCGGAATACTAACAGTCTAGAACCATAGACATTCACATGCTATATAAGCTAAGCCAAACCTCATATCATCGCAAGGTCTTGATATTGTTTCATATGTCATTTCTGAGTTGTCTATCTGGTTTCTGGAATATCTTGCCTGGACTTTAACCCTGAGTTTGGTTTTGCCCTTCTGGTGTTTTACTAAAGAGTATCCCAGGTAACGAGTCTAGATCTCGAAATATTTTTGTTCCAGGTAACGAGTAAAATTCCAAATAACGAGTAGCGTAAGTTTTTCAACTATGCCAAACCGCTAGGTGCGCTGCGGTTGTAGCATCCCCTAGATGCTACCGTAGAAGAAAAGGTCAGTCAATACCTTTGACTAGTGAAAGTGACGCTAAGGTAGCAAAAGGTAGTGAACAAGAAAGTTAGATAAATTTTACTTTTACTTTTCATATGATAAGTGTAACCATGCCATACACGTACGCCCATCCTCCTGTCCTCCTTAGCCTCCAGCCTACACGAGCGTCGTCGTCGTCTCGTTTATTTTTTTAAAAACCCATATAAACACATTATTTAGCATATTAAAGTATACTGTATATTGGCCGGCTGACACGGATTAATCAGTTTTACATGTATTCTTATGGGGAAAATGCATCCAGCTAACGAGCAAACCAGCTAATGAGCTCAGCTCCTGCACGGATTAAACTTGTAAGTAGGGTTACCACTGTATGTTTAGATTCTTGTGAGAAGAGCTTAAATAAGCAGAGACACATCTGTGAGAGACTCGGACATCTGCTCATATTTTACCACCAAAAAGATGTGCTCTCATTTCAATCATCCATCCATCCATCCATCCATTATCACACCCGCTTAATCCTTATCAGGGTCGCAGTTAGTCCCCTACCCCCTCACTGGGCGCAGGGCAGGGCATTACACAATTCAACTAAGCCCAGGACATGGCGCCAATCCATTGCTGGGTGAAACACACACACACACACAATTTAGAGTACCCAATTCATGTGACCTCCATGTTTTTTGACTGTGGGAGGAAACCGGAGACCCCGGAGGAAACCCACGCAGACACAGGGAGAACATGGAAACTTTGCTCAGATGGGGACTCAAACCCAAGACCTCAGCACTGAGAGGCGAACGTACTAACCACTAAGCCACGCCCCCATTTCAATCAATCAATCAAAAATTATTTATATAGTGCTTTTTACAATGGACATTGTTACAAAGCAGCTTTACATGATTAGCATCAAACAATTTGAATCAAAACCCAAAACCCAATGCGAGTCAGCCAAAGGTGACAGTGGCAATGAAAAACTCCCTTGAGGCTGGAGGAAGAAACCTTGGGAGGAACCAAGATTCGCACAGGTGATCCATCCTCCTCTGATCAAACAACTGATAGAAATGTACATCCTCAGTTAAGTCTGACATTGTGCTATAGTGTAAAACAATAGTAATATTAATAATAGTGATAGGTGCATCCATCTAGGTCAAAATAAAAGTGCATCAACATGAAAGCATCAGTCTGATTATTGCTAACAGGAGGCCATTTCTACTTCAGTGTAATTGGTGGTGGGTAATGTTGAGGGTCTGAGGTTGACAGAGCTACATATAGGTGAGCGCCGATTTCCAGCAGTAGATATAAGTGGGCAGTTGGTCTGGTGTGGATCACAGGAGAATCCACCTAAGGAGCAGGAGGAGATGGCAGCAGTAGGTGTAGGTGAGCAGGTGGTCTGGTGTGAACTGCAGGAGAATCCAGCCATCAATTTACCTCAGTGGCCATTTCCTCAGAAAAGAAAGAACAGAACAGAAAGACTGAAAAGAAACAATTAGGTTGAATGCAATAGAAAACATATGTGAATATTTGTCATAATGAAGTGACTCTGAGACTGAGACAGACTGACAAGACGGAAGGAAACCAGAAAGAACACAGACATTAGAGCATCATCAGACAATGATATCCATCCACACTGTCATCCTGAAACCTGTGGGCACAGCACCACAGAGCATCATATAAGTTTACTGGAATTCACCATGTTCATGAATTCCTGAAACAACAATCTTAAACTACAAAGGAGGTTAATTGCAAAACGTTAAACTGAACAGGTGGGTTTGAGTCTAGATTTAAAAGTAGAGACTGTGTCTGCATCCCAAACAATAGCTGGAAGATTATTCCAGAGTCGAGCGGCTATGTAAGAGAAGGCTTTCCCCCCCTGCTGAAGTCTTATGAATTCTCCAAACTAGTAAGAGAACAGCACCCTGGGATCCAAGTAATCTTGGGGGTTCATAGTACGTGTAAGAAATAGAATTCTAATGTTTATTTTTTCCTCTCATTATTTAAATCAGTAGGACTCATGTAGCTAATATAATCATCTAGACATTTGTAATACAAATATAATTATTTAGACTTACGATCCTTTTGCCTTAGACAAGGCTGTTCAGTACAGACTACAGGAGCCATAAACATTATTTGTATCGAACATTTAGCTGTAAACAATAGATAATTAAGACACAATACATACTTTCACAACACTTATATATCTGTCAAAACACTGACTGACACCCATATGTTTGAAGATCTATTTTAAGTTCTGACTCAGCATTTATCTTAAAGCTGGGTGACTGAGATAACAGATCAGCTCCACAGTACCAGGTCACCACTTGGTCTTACCCAGATGCAAGATCAAAGCCCAGTTTTCTGTCTGTTTTATGACATTCTTTCAATCAGTTAAGCACTGTTCCATGACTTTATTCTAAACACTTAAAACTTTGTGAGTAAATGATATTCATTTAATAAGGTTCATTTCTAAATGGTCTGTTCTCTTATTATATTTGTTTCGTCAACTATTATTCGTTTGTGATGATAATTGCATATCAGCAGCTTTGTCAGGAGACAGTTGAGGAGAACCTTACCCGGGTAGACCAGACTGGTTCTGCTAAAGGGGAGTTTTAGGACTTCAAATCCTGTTGGTGAACTCCCACTGTCTGAGGTGTGAGAATTAGGACTTAAAAACCCAGGTGACAATCAGCTGAGTTAGCTGCCATCTTGGATGCCTGGAGGGAGGGAGAGGCAACTTTGCTGTACTCTCTCTCTCACAGCTGATTCTCTGACAGAACTCCGGACACTTTGCCCCTGACCTGACTCAGCAGTTATTTAGCCTGATTCTTTTAAATCTTATTTTATTCATTAATTATTTTTCTTAAGCATCAAAAACTTGTTTTTGACCATTTGACCATTGTTTTGAATATTTTTCATCATTAAACTGGCAATACAGATTTCCTTGGACTCTGATAGAAGAGTTTTACCCAACACCAATATTATTTTATTAGTTAAGATGTCATGCAGGTATTCAGGGGCGGGACCATGCAGGGTTTTATATGTTAGTAAAATAATTTTGTAATCTGGTATTTAACTGGAAGCCAGTGGAGACTGGGCTAATGTCATAACATTTTCTGTTTTTAGTGAGGACCCTGGCTGCAGCATTTTTAATTAACCGGAGTTCATTCAAGTTTCTGCTGGAACATCCTGACAGTAGTGCAATGAAACAATCTAACCATTATATAATAAAGCGTGTACAAATTTTTCGGCATGTGGGTGAGTGATGTTATGAAGATGTACACTGTAAAAAAATTGTCTCACCAACTAAAAAAATCTTAGTGACCCGTTGAACCTATTTTTTTAAGTTGGTCTAATTTAAGTTCTGCAAGATGCATATTTACAGTTCTGCTGACAATCCTAGTATTTACGTCCAATTAAAGAAAATAAGTTGAGTCAATCAAATGTTATAAATGTGATTGACTCAACTTATTGTCTTTAATTGGACATAAATTCTGAATTCAAAATGAATGTTAAAGTCTCCTACAATCATTATTGTATCACAAGATACTGCTAATTTAGCAGCTAATTCACCAAAAATATTTTAGAAATTCTGAATAAGGCCCTTGTCTGTAAATATTTATTAAGGAGACTGTGTTCTTATTTGTGGTTGGGTTAGTTATATTCATGTACATCATTTCAAAGGAAGAGAAGATGTAGCCATGCTTTTGGTTGATATTTAAAGTATGTCTGTAAGTTACACATAATCCACTTCCTTTGCGCATTAATCTGGGGCTGTGAACATATTTAAAGCCTGTTGGATTGGCTTCATTTAGTGCTAAATATTCATCATTTCTGACCCAAGTTTGACTTAGACATATAGCATAAAATTTCTAATCTTTTATAATTTCATTCATGACTGCTTTAACCGAGACCCTGAATGATTGATGACTGCTTTTGTGATAAGTGCTCTTACATTGAATAGGCCGAGCTTTAGTTCAGAGGGGATGGTAATGCATTCTATTTCTGATGGTTTAAAAGTGATTACCTTATTGTGGCATGCTGTTTGAGATGTTTAAATTTGGTTCGGGGCACAGACACAGTCTTGATACTACAAGTGTTTATATTTCTGTGAGCAAGTATTGTAGATATATCATTCCCCACAGTATTGGCAGACAAATGGCCATTATTTGTAAGTGTAACTTTAAAATCACTTACCTGCTCACAGTATAATCTACTTACCTGATCTGTGTGGTTGGATGGGATAAGTCAGGCCTGGCATAGAACATCCGCAATGTTTCCTGAGAAGACCGCAAATTCTAGGTGACTAGGGTGAAATCCATCCCAGTGGTAGAGTGCAGGACACTCCTGAAATCACTCCCAGTCCCAGTTCACATAGTCCATGCTGACAGTGCTGCACCAGATCCCGAGCCAGGAATGGAATGCAAAGAGCCTGCTGTATGCCTCGCATCCTCGTCTGTAAGTAGACAGGGGGCTGGAGATGATAATCTTGGCATCCATCTTCTTTCAAGCGGTATCCATAATTGTCTATCTTTCTTTCTAGAGTATTAGTAATGGTTTTGTTGTAACAGTGTCTGAACTGAAGAGTGGTTTGGACTCTAACCGGTCTGTACTGTACTAGCTGAGATAATTCTCTTAATGGAATCAAAGCACTATTGTACATTGATAAGAGTGTCTCCTAAATGATGTAAATGTAAATGATATAAAGAAATACATGAAAAATCAAAAATATATTCAAAAGGCAAAGCCTTATAACAGTGAGTTAATGAGAAACAAAATCATCTCGGCTTGTGACTTATGAAAATGGCAGTAGTTCCCAATAAATGTATAATATTACTGTACATGTTCCGTAAGGTCAGTACTTTCAGCAGTCTTCATTGAGATAGTGTGTATGGGGCCAGCCTATCTGCATCCATTTAAGCGAGTAGTAGAAAACACTGGAGAAAAGGTAGCATGACTTTATCTGAACTGAACTCATACATAACATCAGCATCTGATACAGATGAAGGAAATTGTTTGGAATTTTGGAGATGCCATGCAAAAGAATTTCCACTGCTATATCAGGTGGGCATGAAGGTGCTGGCTGTTCCTTCAAACAGTGCACCAGTTGAGAGTGTGTTTATTCAGGGGGGGTAATCATCATGTCTCCACATCAGGCCTGGCTCCATGCAAATATGCTGTCAAATTTGAGCTTCTTCAAATGTAATAACAATGTTGTGTAAAGAGTCACACCTAGGACTGGGCCAATATTTATATTGTATGTCATTTGATGTTTTCAAGTAAGAATATAACTAAGTGTTTCCACCTTACAGAAATTTAATGATGAGGTACTGACAAAAAACGTGAAAAAGAGGACCATGCAGTGTTTCATAATCTTGAGTAAAATTATAAGGAAAACATGTAAAAGTTAAACAGAAAAAAAGAAAATTAGCATTGAACTTACAGTAAAAGAAAATGTGATATGCACACAAAGTTAGCCTTGTATTTGTTCTATTCTAAACTTCGGAGCTATTTTTTACATTACAGGTACCATAAATGCTGTGTGTGTTTTATATCAACTTGAGGCTTGACTTGGACTCTAGCTTAAAGGCTTGTGGCTTGACTTGTCAAACTTGCACCTTAAAACAAACAGAAACGAATGAGGAAATGGCAGTCAACCAAACTAAAAATATTATAATAGTTGTAGCCTTAACTGCTGTCTGCTATCAGGCTTAGATGAGATAGAACAAAACACAGATAGAAGACAGGCTGGAAGCTTATAATATTATTATAAATAAATAATATTATAACTAGACCTGGAGAAAATGATTGTTTTATCAAACTATACAACTTGCACACCTTATACAATTCTTTCAAAACTACTTAAAGAAGCACTTTCAGTTGCAATCAAACATATTTTAACAATAGTAAACTCGTCCCTTAGCTTAGGACACACATACCCAAAGCGTTTAAACTAGCAGTAATTAAACCTTTGATCAAGAAATCAAATCTAGATCCTAATATATTGTCCAATTATTTCTAATTTACCATTTATGTCTAAAATCTTGAAAAAAGCAGTGGCCCAAAAACTTTGCTCATATTTGCATAAAAACCACATATATGAAAAGTGCCAGTCTGGATTTAGACCCCATGATAGCACTGAGACAGCTCTTATTAAGATAACAAATGATCTTCTTCTTGCCTCGGATCAAGGCTGCCTATCCTTTTTAGTTTTACTTGATCAAAGTTGAGCTTCTGATACAACAGACAGTATTTTGTGACTTGTGGCCATCTCTGCCTCACAGTAACATTTAGTTAACACATTCTGTATATTAATCCTTTTACATATAATTAAAGGTCATATAATGGTTTCAGCTCCTTGGCCCAGCCTTTGAAGCTTTAATAATTATTGTATGCTATGGATGTTATTATTTACCTAAATGATAAATCCCTTTTTCATATTATTTGAGTGTGTTTTGTTTATTTGTGGAATTTTGCTCATTGAAGTTCAACTGTAAATCTAATTAAAAGATACCCCTCCTAAACTAAGGGTACTTGCAGATTTATTCATAAATAAAAGTGTTCTTATTACCTACTCAGTGGATCAATCATCCATCCAAGCATCATCCCACCTGCTTAATCGTCATCAGGGTTGCGGTTAGTCCCCTACCACAGGCATTATACAATCCCAACTAAGACCAGTATAGGGCACCAATCCATCACTGCGTGCAACTACACTGACAATTTAGAGTACCCAGTCCACCTGACCTCCATGTGTTTTGGACTGTGGGACGAAATGCACACAGACACGGGGAGAACATAGAAACGGCACCCAGATGGGGACTTGAACCCAAGACCTCAGTGCTGAGAGGTGAATATGCTAAATAGGCATATATATTAGGCAATATAACACTAAACCAAATACAAGCAAACACAAATAATGTAAACAATAATGAGATTGTTTTTTTTATTTATTTTAAGTGATTGATATGTTTAAATCACTGCTGCTTGGAAGAAGATACAGAGTCATCCTCACATGGACTAATAGACTGAGACACAGCTTCTTTCCTAGAGCTGTCACTTCCATAAGGATATCCACAAAGCAGGTGGGTCATTCTCAGTGAAAGTCATGTGGTGGTGGTGTGTTAGTGTGTGTTAGAGTTGCTGATGTTTTTAAACACCTCAGTGTCACTACTGGAGTGAAAATATTGCACCAACAGTGTCAGGACTAGAGGACCAACACAGACTGCGCTGAGCTACTTACTAATCTCTGACATTACATCTACAAGGTGGATCAACAAGGTAGGTGTCTGATAAAGTGGACAGTGAGTGGACAGCAGCCCACACACTAACACAACACCACCACGTCAGTGTCACTGAGAATGATCCACCTGCTTTGTGGGGGTTCTGACCATTGAAGAACAGGTTGAACGGAGGCTTACAAATACAGATGCATCTCAATAAATTAAAATATCAACAAAAAGTTGATTTTGCATTACATTACTCCACATTCCTACAGGCAACATGTCTTACACTCATACCATACATCATACCTGAGAATGTGTTTTTTTAAGAATATGCTGTGATCTGATAATCTGATTTGTGTGATTGTATTATGTGATGATGTAATTCATTTTTATTACAGGTAAAGAATGAATATCCAACATGTTTAGCCTCTGACACAAATAGCTTGTAACACTTTTTTTTGTACAGCAGTTCTTTGTAATTAAAGTTTATTAGGCAGTAAAGCCATTTCTTTTAGTTTTTGCATCTCTTGAGCACCACTGCTGCTCCTGTCACAAAGCTGAGCAGCCACACTTTGCTGCTCCTCCCCCTCGTGCATTTTGACATTGTACCGTCACGTGACTCATCTGCGCCATACAAACTAGCAAGCAGACGGACAGCCAGCAGCACAGGGACAGAGCAATAGAAGGGCAGAGAGGCAGAGGAGCGCCGTGTGGCTGTATTGTTAGGTCGAAAATGAAACAAAGGCAAGCTGAATAATTTGTAAAAAGACTGTACGATACATTAGTAACACAACTCACTTATACAAGCATATGAAAAATCATGTGAAAAAAATGGAGAGAGGAGGAGAGAAATCCCTGACCCCGACAAACCCCTGACCTGACCCAGAGGCAGAGCTCACTGGCAGGGGCCTTTCAGTTTAGCAGAGAATATCCAGGCTGATAATAGTAGTGATAGTATTAGTAGTATCTTTGGCATTATTTAATATTAACTTTCAAAGTGCAACTGATCATTTGTTACTTTCGCTGACTCAAGAAGTATAAATGATGTTAAGACCTTGATATAATACATTTATACATTTGTCATTTATACACATATGTATAAAAAAATGAATAGCAGAAATAGTTCATTTGTGTTTCAGACATGAAAATGTATGCTGAAAAAATGTTTTGTTATTGTTCTATTGATTTTGAAATAGAAAGTATTTTATTTTTACCTATAAACTTTGCCCAGATTCTGTCCTGGATTTTAACTAATTAATAAACCAAATGAAAAATCACAAAAACACTTAAAAGTCACGAAAATGCATTCAGATTTAGCAATTTGATAATGCATCCTCTTTAATCTGTAAAAAGTATCTCTATCGGTATAGGTATAAGCAATACTGGCCATATATTTACTTGGTATTGGATGGATAAAATCAGTAGCAATGATCTATATTACTGGATAGGACACTGCCTATTCGCTAGCATTAAGGCCGGCGCGACGTCATGGAGCCGCCATGTTGTGTGGAAGTGAAGCTTGTAAACAATGGCACAAGACCAGCACTGCTGCCTTCTCAAAGCTCTAACTTCGCTAATAATTGTCCGATTTTCAAAATTTAAAGTTCTTTATAAAGAGGATATAAAGCTCTTTAACATTAATCAAAGTATTAAAATGGTTGATGACATGGACATGTTAGGCTACTATCGGCTCTCGCATCTGTCGTAGCTGACATTTTCTCTAGGCCTTACTGCTTGCATGACTCCTAATGGCTGTAAAATCGTTAATAATTATCCGATTTTCAAAATGTAAGTTATTTACAAAGAAGACAAAGAATTAA
>BRDA01001301.1:7230-21564 GCA_036984385.1 Crenuchus spilurus | reverse complement strand
ATCGTTAGGTGCAGCCCTAGAGTTCAGTAAGGAGAGAGCTCTGGGGAAGAAGCTGTTCCTCAGTCTGCATGTCCTGGTCCAGAGGCACCTGAAACACCTGCCAGAGGGGCAGACAGACTACGAGCAGCGTGGTAGGAGTTTTTAAGAATGCTGCAAGCTCAACACAGACAGTTTTCTTGGGACGTCTTTAGCTGATGGAAGTGGAATCCCTGTGATATTCTAGGCTGTTTTCGCCACTCGCTGTAGTAACTAGTGATCTGCATCAGTGCAGTCACCATACCAGCCCTGTTAAACACCTGTGTTGAGTAAGATAGTGGTAGAGTGTGTATTGAAACATCTGGACCTGGTGCTTTCTTGTTCTTCTGTTCCTGGAAGAGCTGGCTCACATCAGCTTCACATGTCTTAAATGCAGCCTGTGTGATGGAGGGTGAGGGATTGGGGTTTGTCACGTGTGGAGGTGTTGATGCTGATGAGTTAGGATGATGGAGATATATGAATGTGTCCCTTTCTGAACCTATAATGGACATCATTCAGTTCCTCAGCCAGTTCTTTGTTTTGCCTCCATAGTTTGTCATGTGTTTAGGGCCTGTCCACACTTATGCCAGATTGTTGGTTGTTTTTTTCAGCTTTTTAGTGTGGCATTTTTCATTTTTTATTTTTTATTGTTTAATGTTAGAATATCAAATTTAATGTGATCACATGCCGGCATGGATGTGTGGTGTTCAGGCATAGCTGAACATAGCTAATGCCATGGTGGCTTCACCAAATAATTTTGTCCGGCCCATTTTTGGAGTTTTGTGTGAAATTGTCAAATTTGCCTTTTTTCCCCTCTGTTTGTTGTGTTGTTCCAATACACACAAAGGAAATAAACATGTGTATAACAAAAGATGTGTAGTTGCAATAATTTTCTGGGAGAAATTCAGGGGTGTCAACACTTTCGGCCATGACTGTATGATATAATACTTTAGTTTCATGATCTGTATCATATCTCCAGGTTTTTACAGTATACACCCTACTTCTCACCACTGTTTATATAGGCAACTGTAATTGCACAGGGATATTTACATCTTCAGTTCTTTGAGTTGTCATATGTTCTAGAGTTAAAAGCCAAATGAGCAACATTTGCCTCATATTAGTTAATTATTGAAGTTTGCTTCTAGATGCAAATATTTATGCATTTGGCCTGATGCTTGATGAGGTATGCACTTCCTTTACTACAACAGCCTCTTAGCTCCAAGTTACTTCAGACACCAAATATGTCTTGACTGACTGCATTTGGAGTTGAAATTTGTGTAGTCTTCACCAATGTATTGTTTTAAATGCTGTATGAATGTAATTATAAACTTACTTTTTCTTTTTTTCAGCCTGAGGATCCTTTTGCTACTGGACAGTTAAAGACAGCAGATGACCTGAAGTTATGGGAATTTCAAGATCTTTCCACCCCTTTATTTAACAACAGCAGTGGGATGCAAACAGTTAGAGCTTCTTTATTTGATAATGTTGTGGAAAGACACAGTGTTCAAATGGTGGATGATGGCAGTAGTCACGGAGGTCCAACGGTGAAACCCATGCCCAGACGAAACATCTCTCTCCAGGCTAAAGCCCCCAAGGATCTGGTGGATGAAGAGGATGGTAGTTTGGTCACTGCAACTTACCGAGAGCCACAGTCCCCCTCCAGCCCACAACGTGTGGAGCATGTTTTTGACACTTTGACTCCTGTTGAGGAGATTTGTGCGGTCAGTGAAAGCATACCGGCTGCTCATCTGGAGAACCGGGCACTCACTCTTCGTTCCCGAAGGTCAGAGGTGTCAGAAAAGCCTGATCAAGCAGTTGAAGATAGCAGTGTAACCCATGGGTACAACAACCAATTTAAGGATAAAGATGGACTTTCAGTTGACTCTGCTACAGAACCTTGTAATACCAGAGTTCTAAGAGTGGGGGCTCTGCAGAAATGGGGATGTACAGAGGCTGTAGATACAGAGAGAGAAAAACAGAGAGAGATGGTGAAAAAGATGGAAGAAGAAATTCAGAGGCAGATGGAGGTTCAAATGGCTGCAAAAGCTGAAATTGAAGAAGATGAGCGACAGCTGGAGGCGGAGAAGCAGAGACAGCTACAGCTGGAGAAGCAGAGACAGCTGGAGGCGGAGAAGCAGAGACAGCTGGAGGCGGAGAAGCAGAGGCAGCTGGAGGCGGAGAAGCAGAGGCAGCTGGAGGCGGAGAGGCAGAGGCAGCTGGAGGCGGAGAGGCAGAGGCAGCTGGAGGCGGAGAGGCAGAGGCAGCTGGAGGCGGAGAGGCAGCGGCAGCTGGAGGCGGAGAAGCAGCGGCAGCTGGAGGCGGAGAGGCAGCGGCAGCTGGAGGCGGAGAGGCAGCGGCAGCTGGAGGCGGAGAGGCAGCGGCAGCTGGAGGCAGAAAAGCAGAAACATTTGGAGAAGGAAAGGCAGAGACAGTTGGAGGCAGAGAGAGAGAGAGAAAGAGAAAGGGAAAGAGAAGAGGCAGCAGCAGCAGCCAAAAGGCCAAAGATGGTAGAAACTGAAGAGCATCCAACAGCAAGACGTAGGGCTACCTACTTTGCTCTTACGGGTCAGTTGCATGAGACTGTGCACCAGGTAGCTAGACAGGATGAACGAGTGATGTTTGGAAGTGAGGAACGTCTAACAGGGAAAGGAGAGGACCGGGTGAAGATGGAGGTGCCCTTTGATGACTTTTCTGTAAAGGTCGGAAGATGGGGTAGAACCAGTTCAGTAAGAAGGAACCCTTCAATGGACACTGCATTAATGAGAAGTTTACCAGAAGAACGGCGCAGAAGTGAACGCAGAGAAAGAACACGCTCAAGTGAGAGAGGATTAGACTATGAAGACTTGGAGAGACAGAAGTTTGAAAGGCAGAGTGAGAGACAGCAAGAATTGGAAAGGCAAAGAGAAGTTGAGCACCAGAAACAACTGGAAAAGGAGAGGCAGAAGCAGATTGAATATGAGAAAAGAAAAGCAGCAGAGCGAGAGCTTGAACAACAGAGAGAGTTTGAGAGACAGCGACAGAAAGAATTTGAGAGGGAGAAGGAGAGAATGCTGGACCAGGAGAGACTGAAACTGAGAGAGTTTGAAAAGCAGAGGGAGATGGAGCGAGAAAGGGAAAGGCAACTGGAATTGGAGAGACAGAGAGACATCGAAAGGCAGAAACAAAGGGAGCTGGAGAAGCAAAAGGAAATTGAGAGGCAGAAAGAATTGGAAAGACAGAGAGAATTGGAGAGGCAACGAGAATTGGAGAGACAGAAAGAGCTTGAGAAAGAGAGACAGAGACAGCTAGAGAGGCAAAGAGAATTAGAGAGACAGAGGGAACTTGAACGACAAAAAGAATTAGAAAAGCAAAGAGAGATTGAGCGGCAAAAGGAACTTGAAAGACAAAAACAGAAAGAGCTGGAACAAGAGAGGGAGATGCAAAGATGGATGCAGCCAGAACGACTTAAGGTAGAGGATAGAGAAAAGCAGTGGGAGCTTGATGATCTTGAAAGGATCAAGGAGCTTGAGAGAAAAGAACTGCTTGAATTCCAGAAGCAGAAGGAGAATGAGAGACAACTCCAGCAGGAAAGAGAGAGGGGTAAACAAGTGACAAGGCCAAAGAAAGAAAGAGAAGAACAGTTGCAGAGAATGGGGGAACGGCATTGGCAAGAGAGTGAACAAGAGAAGAGAATAGCAGAGTCTCCTTTAAGGCCAAAAGTGCTTGATCTAGATTCTGTCTCTCGGGATGATGGGGATATAAGCCAATGGAAGCAGTCTTCACCTCGTGCTTTGTCTATATTGGACGTAGATTCCTTTAGCAACCAATTGCAACCTGAGGTTTCTTTTGACCCATTTGGTATTCCAGATTTGACCAGATCTAAACAACAACAGAGTGTCCCTCAGCCTCCATACCAAGCTCTGTACCAACCTCATCAACAGTCTCAACCAGTTCACTCTCAACTCCTGCATAATCTTCAACCTAATATTCAATCTAACACCATCCCTCAGCAACAGGGCATCCTTCAGCCTCAGTACAAGAATCAGTCACAATTCCAGTCTCAACCACAGCCTTCTTTCTTTGCAGAACAAGCAATGCTTCAAACTCCCCTGCAACCCCATGTACTGCACCAAGGGTCAGGTGCAGAAATGCCTAAAACCCAAACCCAGGGCAATCCACAGTCAGATTGGGCTACTGGGCTTCACCAGCCTGGCTCTGGATGGCAGCCTATTCAGACTGAGCCTTGGGGTCACTCCCAGGGTGAAGTATTTGTGGATGAACCCCTGTGGGTTTCTGCTGCAGAATTTTCCCGAAGGCCCATCGGCACTAGACTAAGCAGCGTAGAGCAGATGCTTCAACGGCAAGAAGAAAGAACTTCAGGATCTGTCCTGAGTCCAACTTTAGCGCCCTCTTTAACCCCAGCTCAAACCCCTGTTTTCACTTCTCCAACCCAGGTTCCTACCATGACACCCACATCTAACATGGGAATCTCCTCCTCACTTTTGACCCCTGAGCGATTGTGGAATACACCTGCAGCTGGAGCTTCTCCTGCATCCTCTGTGACCAGAAGAGAGACCCTGACCTCTTCAGCAACAGCAAAAGCAGCTGAACCAGTCTGGACTCCAAACTGGGGGCTGGCATCCCAGGACTTGAACCAGGCACCGCAAAGGAACAAAGTGACTCAGGTGAGCAGGTGTATGCAAATATGTTTCTATATGCACCATTATGCATCAATTCCAAAAAGAAACACATGATTTGTGCATGCAGAGTATTCAGAAATGGTTTTAGTCTGATCAACTACATTTGTATTAAAGGGATATTATTTATAACCAAATGGTCAATGGTTAATGTTGCTCTGAAAGTACTTGAGGTGTTTAAAAAGGAAAACAGACTTAAATCCTCTCCCCAGAAAGTGGATTTGGGCAGCATACGAGGAGCTGATTTGATTCATATTAAAATGTTTAGTGATAAAAAACAGCAGTAGGGCCTAATTTTAAAACTATTGATACAGTATTTCACCATTGAAATACTGTTGCACTTTAAATCCATTTAAACAGAACTAATTATGCTTTGTACACTCTTTTTGCATGCTTGTATCAGTTACTAACACAACACAAAATCCAACAATTCAGCACGACAAGGGTCAGCTCTCAGCAGAATTGGGATGAAGGAGCTTAAGATGACCTTCAAATCTAATTGTGTCTCTATAAACAAATAAATGTCTGGACTGTGGACTTCTCTGTGGTTCTTCATGGTTTTGAAAGCTAGACAAAAAAAAAAAACTACACAGGAAGAGGATCAATTATTTTTTTTTGTTGGGGGAAAAAAAGGTAAATGGATCCTTGATCAAAACAATCCTCACCTCACTGGCAGTTCTGATGACCAAACTTGAAGATCTCTTACTTTATTACTTTTACTTACATTATGGCTACGTTCAAATTACAGACCACATTGCTCAAATTCGATTTTTTGCTCAGATCTTATTTAACTATCTTGACGGTTCACATTCACAAATGTCACTTTTTGCACTTAATTAAAGAAGACATTGAATGAGAAAATAAGATTTGAAGAAGATTAAGTTTTAAAGTTCATTGAAAGGCATGTGTCAGTTTACATTGGGCTAGTTTGTGTTTGTGTTGTGTGACTTTCTGTTAAAAGAATGTTAAGAGGTTTGGATGGATCTCGCAACCCAGTATTTGTGAGCTGACTGAATTTAGTAAAACTGGTAAAACAATTGTGTTAGTAGCTGATGTGTGATGGTGTTTTGCTCAGGAGAACAGGTGGTGGACTGTACATGATCAGGTGAAGGTGAATAAATGCCAGCTGGCTGGTTTTGCTGTTTTTACAGTGACGTGAGTAAACGAGAGAAGCCAGTGCTGGCTCACCCCCTACACACATGACATCCGATCTGACTGGTCACATTCAAGTCGCATGTCCACAGATTGAATACATATCTGATCTAGGTTGTGTCAAGTGACTCAAATCTGATTTGTAAAGATTGGATTTGACACATCCACACGGCACTGAAAAGATCGGATCTGAACCACACACAAAAGATCGGATTTGAGGCACTTCAGCCTGGTAATGTAACGTTGCCTATGAGAAGACCCAGTTCACTTGAGAAGATGGTTATGCTCTAACAGTTGAAGGTAAAAGGATGAGGACCCGCCAGAAGATGGATGAATGCAATCAGATGAAGACATTAGGAAAACTGAAGAGTGATATTCATTACCACATCAACAAAATTTTAATATTGTGAAAAAGTTTGTGTTCTTAATTAAATTAATAAAGACAAACTGTCATATTCATTACACATAAAAGTGACATTTTTATTTAATATGACAGTTTACATTTTTGAATCAAATTACTTTTTCCACAATATTAAAATTTTTGGAGATCCATTAGTAGAAGAGATTATATTAAGGAGAAACACTACCTGTATAGAAATGAGGAGTTGGAATTGACAATGACAAAATGATGATGATTATAATATTTAATATTATTTGTCATAGTTCTTTAAGTGCTGACATTGTCTGATTGATTGGAGCTTTATATAATTTGTTTGTCATGAAGATTTTTTGTTCAACGGTTTCTCTCTGTATAGGAGGTTGCGCGGATGCGATCAAGAAGTGTTAGTCGACGGTCAACTCCCACTGAGAGTTCTGTAGATGGCCCAACGTCGCGAATCAGGAGCCGCAGCGCTCACAGAGAGAGAGGACGACCGAGCTGGGTGAGTCCAGAAAAATAAAACGCATTGAAACACAAACACTGACAACAGACCTAGGCAAGTCTGAATCACACTGAGAAGAACATAGCTGTGTGAGTCAGACAGGTAGACACCCAAACACACACACACACTGTGATGTCACATGTAAAGGTGTTGAAGGATTGTGTGAAACAAAAAACCGTCAACAGCATTCAGTCAAACATTTTACACAGCATCCTTTCTTCATCAAATGAGTTGACGTTTGGAGTCCATTTTTTGCTTTTTTTACTTTAGAAAAGAAGATGTGAGGCTAGTAGTGCTAACACACACTAGAACTTCACCCAAACAGTCCAGATGTTTCTGTAAATATTCACCACCAAAACTTTTCTCTACCCACTCAGTCCACATTCAACTCTTAATGAAGGTCTCACAGGCTAGTGGATGTGGTTTAGAACACAGTATAACTGTGAACTTTAACAGATAATAAACTTGTGTAGCTAAATGCTGTGTTGGCCATCTTGGAGCAGGAACTGCTGATTTAGAATCAGTTTTAGTGATGAGGAGAGTCTTAAATATAGAGATTGGTCTTCTTTCAGTCTTGCTGCTGTCTGAAGTGTCTGTGTGCAGTAGTGAGGTTTTATTTATTTTTATAGTACACAGTAAGTCAACCTTGGTCCTACACTACATCCACTAACCTATGAGATCTTCATTAAAAGGTTAAGAGAAGCTTTGGTGATGGGTTTTTATAGAAACCACCAGGCTATTTAGGTATTGAGTCATAGTGTTGGTTAGAAATTTTCTAGGTCCAGTTCTAAACTAAAGAAGCAAAATCAAAAACATGTCTGGGCAGATCTGAGGTAAGTGGAAAATTATGTAAAAAGGCTTAAATCAAATAAGATCATATAGAAGGCTTATTTCTTTATATACAGTTTGCTGCTTTGTTAGAAGAGCTAAGGAACATCCTCTTTGGACAGTCCTGGCCTTTAAAATATCCAGTTTACTAGGAAATTCTACTTTGTGGAAAACCTGCCTGGTCAGTTGTTCTTCAGTGAGCAGTCACATTTTACAGAACTTTGCCAAACAGGGCTGAACTTGCTAAGATGTTTTCCAGCTTTGAGAATCTCAGCCAAGCAGCGTCGAAAGTCTCATATGAAGGTTTACTCAGTAGAACAGCAATTACACAAGTTCAAAGCTATTCATTGTTCTTAATTGACCAGCTCCACCCGCAAATGCATTCTTTTGTAGTTATTGTTGCCATACAGAACATTGGCAAAAATCCCATTCAGCCTAATGAGAAGTTGTGGATCCAGATCGCTTCATTTAGATCTAAAAATGCCTTCCGAGACTCACGTAGAGTAGTAGTACAGTATATCTGTATCTTACTAATACTGTACAGTGTATACAACTGTGTAAAACTAGAGCCCAATCTCCAGACCTGAACACCAAAAACCTGAGCTACACTGGAATGTGATCAAGAGGAAGATGGATGGTCTACAAGCCATCAAACAAAGCTGAGCTGCTTGAGTTTTTGGCATGAAATCAACTACCAGTGAAAGGCTGGTGTAGAGCATAAATATTCCACCAAATACTGATTTCTGAACTCTTCCCAAGTTAAAACAGTATTATGTTGTTTTACAATTAGTATTTGCTTGTTGACAAATGAAATTTAAGTTGGCTTATTGGAATTCCCAATTCCACCTTAAATACTGCAGCAGTGACTATAGAGAGCTTGAAGTGCCTGAATGTAACGTTTGTACTATTTAAGGTGGAATGGGGAATTCCAATAAGAAACTAACTTTGTTGTTTTCTTTGCATTATTTGAGGACTGAAAACACTCTGTCTTTTCCTGACTATACCTAGTCATTCATTTTGTACAAATATACGCTTTTATTTTTTATTTTACATAATTTTTATTTTACGTAATTTACATTATATTGATATTTGTTATATTTATTTATATTGTCATTTTTCAACTTCAAACTAGCTCTACTTTAACAAGTTGCTTTTTCATTTTTTTTTTTTTACTTATTTACACTACATGTAAATAACTTTGCAGTACCCAAAAGTTTGCATGAGTCTGTATGTGCCATCAGGGGTGTAATCTAGTCTGAAGTGGGTATAAGTGTGACTGGTTGACCTGCGGGTGTTACAGTAAAGATTAAGATGGATAACTTGAGCCAGAAGTTGGATTGGACAGGCTTATTAGTTACCACAGTGAGAGAGACCACTCTCACGCTGTATACAACACCATTAACCTTTTACATAGCTTCATTCAGAGCTTCATGACTTTCATCTTTTCTAAAATCCACACATATGGGAGGAATCATATGAAAGATAAAACCCTCCTTTTTCTAATCAAGGTGTTCATTTCAGACCCTTCTGCTTCAGATCCAGTAATATCTTCAGTTACAGTAATTGTTGATTTTTCGTTTTCAGTCCCTTACTGATGTTTGAGCCTTAAACAAATAGAACTGAGCACTCAGCTTCTGTCCTGCTGAAGGCGCTCTCTTGTGGTGCAAATCTGAGTTTGAAGATGAATGTACATAATGTCCCTTCAGTGCTGTGCAGCTTGAAATATTTTTTTTTCTGGGATTGAAAATCTAAAAAGCTCCTATATTTTTAGTGTTCATCAGTAAATTGTAAGCATGTTTAATTATACTACACATCATAAAACACGTTTTGTGATCATTTTAATGTGTGTTTTTTTTTTTTTTACAAAAACGGTCAACATTTTGTATTTATTTCATGTTTCTGTGTAGCAACTAAGATTTGGGTCAATGAGAATCCTAAATAAATACAATGCTCTAGCCTACCTCATTAACATTTATTATTCATTGTGTGCTTTCAATTCAAACATAATCCTAAACATTTTACTCATCAAAGAGCCCAAATAGAAAACCTCATTTACTTGCTTTTTACTTGTTTTATCTAGTATGTAAATATTGTTAAAGTGTCAGTTCACACTCTGCCCATTTTAATTTCCCTGTTTTTCTGATATCACAGAAGCCAACGCATTGTCACATGTAAATCTATTAAACCTACAGGAGCTTAGCCCTGCCTTGTTTACACTAAAATGTTTCAGCTTGGTGTGCTTTTTTCAGTAAGGCACAGCCAATCAGCACAAAGATCTTTTACATGTTGGTCTTAAAGGTACAGTAGCAATCTGTTTAATTCTAAGGGGTATGAAGTACCACCTACTGCTTAATGTAATATGCCTGTTCATTATGGGGCAATGCTAATCAAACCAGCTATATGTCAGCTGACTTTCAGAGTGAAGCCCAGGAGGAACTTGTTTGTGTGGGAGGTACAGGAATGCAGGCTGATGGCAGTTTACAGGACCGCCATTAAGTTGACTAATCTCAGAGTTATTCAATTCATATACCTACTGCACCCATCCATTGTATTTTTATTGTCTTTGCACATTTGAGGTTTTTCAAAAGAAAAACACAAGCATCGTATTTTCTTCATGTATATATTTGATATTTGTATAAATTAACTTATAGTGTGTTTGTATATCAACCAAGTGCACATCTACAGCCAGTTTGCTTCCTGATAGACAGGTTCCTCTGGTTCCTGAGCATATTTCTCTATCCTTGAGTGAAATTAATGATTGATAATCACTTGAGACTGTGAGAAGTCTGTGTGCATAGGTTGAGATTTTGTGCTTTGAGGCAATCAGCAGGCAGGAAATGCTTGTATGAAGGATACGTGTTCACATATCTCATTGTGATTAAAATTTAACTCAGCAACTGCTGCAGAGAAGCTCACTTGTCTGATTCAGATGTTCAGAAGTAGAGGGCTGGGGATTGATCTCTCTCATTAAGCTTCTGCACATGTGGCCTTCAACCCTAGTGCCAGGACTGAAGGTATGTCACCATCTGCTGGACAAAGTGAATTATTACATTGGACATGGGTCTTAAATTAGTAGTGTTGAGGGACTAGTGAAAAGGAAAGTTTAAGAACAGAATGAAAAGATGGGACTTGATAGAAAAAAAGGTAAAGTGGTGGACAGCTTTTGCACTCTTGGATCAATCATTAACCAAAAGAGGTCCAACAGAACAAGGATAATGCAATTGAAGATGATCTTCAAAAGTAACCATTTGTCAGTTCAAACAAAAGACTACAATAGTTCCAGATGTTGTGTTCTCTATAGTTTTTTAGCAAGACAGTAAAAAGCAGGATAGGAAGAATATTGATGGTCTTGTTGTATAAATATAAATGTGAGTATGTGTTGAGAATAACTTACCGGTAATGTATTGAGAGACTGCAGAAACCTTTATATCACCCCACTGTGATATTGGTTTAGTCCAGGGCAGGGCTAGTCATATATAATGTACCTGAAATGGTAGAGTAGGGAGAGCGAACCTACCTGGGAGAATCAGTAGGGTTAGTAGGAAACTGGGTACTCTAGCCTTGTGGTTAAGCAGCAATTATACACACCTGTGTCGTTTTAGAGCAGGGATTCATTTTAACTACTGTTTCTTTTCGTTTGTCTAAGTGTTTAATTTGTCCTGTTTGTTCACATCGTGTAAACAAACAATACCATTGGGGGATTGTACTGCACCTGAGTGTCATTTTCCTAAGAATCTACAGCCTTTCATTTGGGCAAATCTGACCGGTGTCCCCATGTCTCCTCACCCGAGGGGTTCAGCAGGGCAACGTCACAGACACATTATGAGAAGAACTTGAGAAGACAGTGCAGCTGGAACAGTTGAAGGTAAAAGAGAAAGAGGAGCAGCAAGAAGGTGGATGGATACAATCAGAAGAATTATGAATGAGCCATTAAGGAATCCGAAGACCCAAACAGAAGACAGGATGTTCTGGAGAAACACTATACATATGGTCGACAGGTGTCTACTACTACTATTATTATTATTACAGTACTACTACAGTACTACTGTTACTGCTACTACTACACTCCCGCTACAGTACTACTAATGTTACTACAGTCCTACTTACAGTACTATTACTACTACTGCTACAGTACTTATTTTACTGCTATTAATGCTGCTACTACTACAGTCTTACTACAGTACTACTGCTATTACTACTACTACAGGTACTGTTATTACTGCTACTGCTACAGTCCTACTACAGTACTACTGCTATTACTACTACTAAAATACTACTATTACTGCTACTACAGTCCTATTTATAGTACTATTACTACTACTATTAGTTCTACTACAGTACTACTATTTCTGCAACAGTCCTGCTATTGCTACTGCTACTACTACTACTACTACTACTACTAATAATAATAATAATAATAATACTGTGGAGACCGAATTACCTGTTCAATTGAAACAGTCATGAACTTCCTGTCTTGTGTAGGAAGAGGAAAGCTTCTAATTGAGACACACAAGGCTTTTAGGCCAGAATTGGGCTGATTGAGAACTAAGCCAAGATATGTATAATATTGGAGCTTATTACTGGAATGATAATGCTAATGCAGCTAACAACAAATAGAAGCTTATGTACAATAGCCTTGCTGTATGCTGTATGATATACTGTCTGTATGAAGTCTGAAATCCATTTTCAAGTCTGAATTTAGTTTAGATTTCTATTTCCATGTTTCAAGATAATGTCAGTGTCTCTTTTCTTAAAGACACTTAAAAAAATGGATGAGATGGCATTTTGTAGTACAATCAGAACCTAAACCACAAATACTAAATAAATACATAAAAACAAAAATAAATAGCAATGTGATACTAAATTTGTTATTGTGTTTTGCTGCAAAATACTGCTGGTTTGTATTCAGACACAAGAAAATGTTGCACTCCAGTTGATTCCATACCTCTACAGATTGGTTGAGATGGCACAATCAAGTTCAGCACGTTCTTCACTAAGATAAAGTGACTCAAATGTGCTCTACCAAAAAGTTGAGCTAAGCATTAAAGAATAGTTTAAACCAGTCCAGTGTTGGCATTATATGTCCACACTTCTGAAGATTAGCAAGATGTAAATGAGTCGTCTTGTCTTGCCTTTGACTGAGCGTGGGAATAAGCCTTGGCTTGGCACTGCTGTGGTGGAGGCCTTTTTTTAGATTTGATGAAGTGAAAACTGAAATGTGATGAAACAAGTGGAAGCATGTATACAAGCCTCACATGTCTGAGGTGCTGCTTGTGTATCATGTCAATTCTTTGTAGCTGCTGCGTAGGTGACTGCATGTGGTTTCTGAGCGGAAGTCCCCAGTCTCTCTCTCTCTCTCTCTCTCTCTCTCTCTCTCTCTCTCTCTCTCTCTCTCTCTCTCTGATGAATTCATAGGAAGAGTCATTATCACATCATTGCTTGGTAGAGCATTTAAAAGGATGAGAAACTAAGAAGGATGTGCAAACTCATAGCTATTCTGCTGTTGGCAAGAGTCACTCTACTGGACTGGATTGTAAGAGTTGCTCCACTGGACTGGATTGTAAGAATTGGTCTGTTTAGTTTTGGATTCTAGGAGTCACTATGAACTGGACTGGATTGTAAGAATTGCTTTATTGAATATTATACTGTAATAGTCTCTGTTGGACTGGACTGGATTGTAATAGTCACACTTTTGACTAATGGCTTGTTGATGACTCTTGTACTTGATTGTAAGATTCACTCAGTTGACTGAAATGGATTGTAAGCATCACTCTATTGGACAGTATTTGATTGTAAGAGTTGCTCTATTGACTAATTGATTGTTAATCTTGGACTGTACTAGATTGTAAGAAGAAGTCACACTATTGGACTAGATTGTAAGAGTTAGTTTTGCACTGTGCTAGATTTTCACAAGTTGCACCGTTGGACTGTACTGGATTGTAAGAGTCACTTTATTGGACTGTACTAGATTTTCAAGTTACTCTCTTGGGCTGTACTGGATTGTAAGAGTCACTCTGCTGGACTGTGCTGGATTAGTAAGAGTCACTCTGCTGGACTGTGCTGGATTAGTAAGAGTCACTCTGTTGACCTGTGTAAGAAAAGCTGGTGTGGAGACGAAGAGAGAGAAATGACCTGCTTCCTCTGGTCCTCGTGCTGTTGGTTATGGGTAAGCTGAAACGCTAATCGTACACATACAGAAAACAAAGAACCATAATCCCTGAGACAGAGCATCACTGTCACTATCACTGACACCACACTCATATGATTACAAATCACATTCACTCTTTGACAGTTGGAGGTTGTTCTCTGGAGGAAGTTTACTGTTCTTCAAAACTTCGGGTTTACTGAGCTGTTCAGTGTTGGGGATGAGGTGGGTGGTCATCTAACATCCTGACCTCACTAACACTCTCATGGCTGACTGCAATCTCATCCTCACAGCAATGCTCCAGAATCTAGTAAAAAGCTTTCCCTGGCTTACTCCAACAAAAGTTTGTTTAAATATGAAATATGAGCAAATTAAGAAAATATGAGCATATTACTCCCGTTTTGGAACGTCTCCACTGGCTCCCGATAAACCTCCGCATTCACTACAAGATTCGAATACTTACATTTAAAGCACTTACTGGTCTGGCACCCCTTTATCTGGCTAATCTCCTTCACCGTTATGTCCCCACTCGTAGATTAAGATCATCTGCTCTTGTTGGAGGTTGACAGTTTCTCACTTACACTAAACATTAGTATACTCACACCACAGTCACTATCACTGTCACTACGAGACAGAG
>BRDA01001300.1:0-10800 GCA_036984385.1 Crenuchus spilurus | reverse complement strand
TCCTTCTGCTGAAGCTGCTGTAAAAATGGACTTTCCCCCTGGGATAAATAAAGTTATCTATCTATCTATCTATCTATCTATCTATCTATCTATCTTGTTGGTACGACAGGGACACAGATCATTTTCTTGAAAAGGAATGGAGGGTAGAATTTACGTATAAATAAACCGACACATTTTATGATGTAGCCCGAAATTGAGCTTCCCCTCCTTGAAAGACCAGCATCCGCCACTGATAAACACACATACAGTCATGGCCGAAAGTGTTGGCACCCCTGAATTTTTTCGGAAAATTATTGCAATTACACGTTTTGTTATACAGATGTTTATTTCCTTTGTGTGTATTGGAACAACACAAAAAACAGAGAAAAAAAAGGCAAAAAATTTCACACAAAACTCCAAAAATGGGCTGGACAGGAAAATAACCGCAAAATAATTAATGAGATAGGTCGGTCTCTAAATGCTGATTGGTTGAGAAGTTTTGTGCATGGTCAGAGTCACCATAATCATACACAGTTATTCCCAGGAAAGACTGTCTCTGGAATAAATAAACAAGTTGACAAAGAGCTGTATGAGATTTTTTTAAGAGATTAATAAGATTTTTTATTTTGAATTCAATTGTTGTCAAATATATTTTCCATTTTTATCACTCTTATTTGCCCTACAGAGAGTAAATATCTATAAATACAGTGGTAACCCTACTTACGAGCATCCCTCCTAACAAGTATTCCAGGTAACGAGTCGAGATCTTGGAATATTTTTGTTCCAGGTAACGAGTAAAATTCCAGTTAACAAGTAGCATAAATTTCTTCAAGTATGCCAAACCGCTAGGGGCGCTGCGATCGTAGCATCTCCTAGATGCTACCGTAGAAGAAGAGGTCAGTCAATACCTTTGAACGCTTTGTCCAGTAAAAGTGAAAGTGCCTGTTGAAAGCGACGCTAAGGTAGCAAAAGGTAGTGAACAAGACAGTTAGATAAATTTTACTTTTCATATGATAAGTGTAACCATGCAGCCGCCAGCCTACACAAGCACCATTGGTCTCCCTCTCATTAGCGGCCAGCCTACACGAGCATTGTCGTCATCACGTTTATGTTTTAAAAAAACCCACATAAACACATTATTTAGCATATTAAAGTATACTGTATATTGGCCGGCTGACACGGATTAATCAGTTTTACATGTATTCTTATGGGGAAAATGCATTCAGCTAACGAGCATTCCAGCTAACAAGCTCAGCTCTTGCACGGATTAAACTCGTTAGTAGGGTTACTACTGTATCTGTAAATATGATCAGAAATCCATTACACTGGATTTCTGATATGATGTATATGTAAGTGCCTGTGGCTAAGATTGGCTAACTGTGGCTAAAGCGTGGCTACTGTGGCTAACTGTCTTCGCCACAGGTAGCTGTTAAATCTGTGACTAGTCAAATCCTTATGTGGCGAAGAAAGTTAAGCCCCTTAGCCACAATGGCTAACAGGTAACAGGTTTCATGAGCCAGTGCCAACCCTGACAATGTATGATTTTTTTATAATTTATTTGTGTGTTACTACTACAAATAAGTATTTGAACACCTGTGAAAATCAATGTTAATATTTGGTACAGTAGCCTTTACAGAGGTCAAACATTTCCTGTAGTTTTTCACTAGGTTTGCACACACTGCAGCAGGGATTGTGACCCATTCCTCCACACAGATGTTCTCCAGATCAGCCAGGTTTCTGGGCTGTTGCTGAGAAACATGGAGTTAAGAGCTAGAGGTCTGAATTCCTGCGTGACTCCCGCGGGACCCATTACAATACCTTGCGGCGCAGAACTACAATTAATTGCCTTTGGCGGGAGCGGTTGGTCAGTTAGTCTAGTCGTCGCGGGAGCGGGACGAGACGTAAATGTCGAAAAATCCCGCCACTTAATAAATAGTCTAGAAAATTATCATGCAGCTAATCAGTCAGTAAGGAAGTCAAAGCGTCACGTGAACAGATGTTCAGTCTCCCTGCCCCCACACACACACAGAGAGAGAGAGAGAGAGAGAGAGAGAGAGAGAGAGAGAGAGAGAGAGAGAGAGATCTGTAGGAGCTGTATCAGAGCAGTGTGAGAATGGCTGGAGCAGCAGTCAGACCTCAGGAGTTTGGCTTCTCCACTGTCCCTCAGTCTGAGCAGACAGGCTCTCTCTGCACTAATAATTATTCATTAGGCCATAATTTTAAATATTAGATTTGATTGGCCATGTCGAGGGTGATATCACCCAGAAGCACTTGCGGTGTTAAAGCAGTTATAAATTGTTCATATCGGTTATTTTATGCAGTTGTGTTGTGCTGGCTTAGTGTTTTATTAATGTAGTCATCATCTGTGTTGGTAGATGTGATTAATTTGCTTATGTGAGTAACTTACCGTCTGTGAGATGTGCAGTAACACTGATCTCATCAGCAGCTTAGAGTGTGTTATATATGTATTTGGTTTCATGCAAAATGCTCGTTAGTAAGGAAACAAAAGACTTCTGTATGACGCTGGATCTGCTGTCACTTTTTTTTTGTTCAGCACATTATGTAAGTACGTTTTAAGCTCTGTATAGTTAATCAGATTGATGTGAGAATCAGGGGCAGTAGTGGAGCTGTGGAGCAATAACTCCAGATCTTACATCCAACCCAGAACCAATCCAGCAACATCCGCACCCTCCTTTGGTCTCTGAAAGAGACTTCTTGTGCATCCCACACACACTGGAGGACAAACTCAACTCGCGTGCGAACGCACCGACCCAGCCACGACCCATCTTCAAAACTGAGGGAAGGAGCTTGTTCCGCAAAATCTCAATACTGGCCCAGGTCATCCTCTCCTTAATACAGTGCAGTCGTCCTGTCCCATGTGCAGAAAAACACCCCAAAACATGATGCTTCCACCTCTATGCTTCACAGTAGGGATGATGTTTTTGGGATGGTACTCATCATTCTTCATTCTCCAAACACGGCGAGTGGAATTAAGACCAAAAAGTTATATTTTGGTCTCATCTGACCACAGCACTTTCTCCCATAACTCCTCTGGATCATCCAAATGGTCATAGGCAAACTTAAGAAGGGCCTGGACGTGTGCTGATTTAAGCAGGGGAACCTTCCTTGCCATGCATGACTTTAAACCATGACGTCTTAGTGTATTAGCCACAGTAACCTTGGAAACAGTGGTGCCAGCTCTCTTCAGGTCATTGACCAGCTCCTCCCGTGTAGTTCTGGGCTGATTCCTCACCTTTCTTATGAACATTGATAAACCACGAGGTGAGATCTTGCATGGAGCCCCAGTCAGAGGGATATTGACAGTCATGTTTAGCTTCTTCCATTTTCTAATAATTGCTCCAACAGTTGATCTTTTTGCACCAAGCTGCTCGGCCATTGCCCCAAAGCCCTTTTCAGCCTTGAGAAGGTTTACAGTCTTGCCTCTGGTGTCTTTGGACAGCTCTTTGGTCTTAGCCATGTTAGTTGTTGGAAGTCTTACTGATTGTGTGGGGTGGGGGCAGGTGTCTTTATGCAGCTATTGACCTCAAATAGGTGCTTTTAATTTAGAATAATAAGTGGAGGTGGACTTTGTAGAGGTGGACTAACAGGTCTTTGAGGGCCAGCAGAATGTTTGCTGATTGGCAGGTGTTCAAATACTTATTTGCAGCAGTAACACACAAATAAATTATTTTAAAAATCATATATTGTGATTTCCGGATTATTTCTTTTAGATCAGGAGTGTCCAAACTTTTTTTACTGAGGGCAACATACATAAAAATATAGGAGGGACTGGGCCACTTACTAGAAATTAGGTAGATAGCCTTAACTTTAGTGTAGTAAAGTTAGAAAAATCTATTAAAAGTGGTCAAATATTTTATATTGTTAAATATAATTAAAGACAAAACGGCCTTCATCACAGCTTTACATAAATGGATCTTTACTAATTTATTCAGAAAAAGCTTTGGTAGCTCATTCTCAGAACAGCAGCCTCAGAATTCTTCTGCAGAAAATTTACAGTACAGAGAAAAAACAATAAAGGGAAAAATGGGACGCGTACATTTCAAGCTTGTTAAAGTTATTAGGCTTAGCAACACACCTATTAACGTTCGTTTGAAACGGTTATCAACATTAACAGACTGAACTGGACTTACTAACAGGAGTGCATATAATTTTAGTAAATTATTCTGGCAAGTATCAGCTGCGCTGGGTATGTAAATCGGACCATCCAATCCAGCTGCTGTGCTGATCCGATGCCACTCATGCCAAAAATCCGGACAAATGTCACTTGATCAAGGAGTAAATCTGCATCAGATGAGATCAGCTGACTTTGCGTGTGCAGTTAGTGCGCTGTGCACAGCGGTGTGTATGCATATAAGAAAGTGGTGCGCAAAAGCAGGATAGTGACAGAATTGACGCGCATTATTGATATTTGAAGCATGTGTACCTGCACATGCATGCTTATTAACACACAGGTACTGTAGAATATATTTTTTACTCATCTAAAGTGGGAACGGCATTACACTCAGTGGGTGTAACTTGGGGTAAATTTCTTCTGTGATCAGGGTTGCCAGGTCCAATAAAAATATCCAGCCCAAAATCAGTCTAAAACCTGCCCTTCAAAAGCTTAAACTAGCCCTAAATATATGTCTGTGATACGTTTGAAGCAAATGGCAAAACAACTATGAGTGTACCTGGCATATTAGCTAGTGACTCTTTTCTCTTCACCGTCTGTCTGTCTGTCTCTCTCTCTCTCTCTCTCCTTTTCAGGCTATCTTTCCTTATACAGTGGTAACCCTACTTACGAGTTTAATCCGTGCAGGAGCTGAGCTCGTTAGCTGGTTTGCTCGTTAGCTGGATGCATTTTCCCCATAAGAATATATGTAAAACCGATTAATCCGTGTCAGCCGGCCAATATACAGTATACTTTAATATACTAAATGTTTATATGGGTTTTTTAAAAAATAAACGAGGCAACGACGGTGCTTGTGTAGGCTGGCCGCTAAGGAGAGGGAGACCGACGGTGCTCGTGTAGGCTGGCTGCTAAGGAGAGGGAGACCAACGGTGCTGGTGTAGGCTGGCAGCTAAGGAGGACAGGCTTATGTGTATGGCATGGTTACACTTATATGAAAAGTAAAATTTATCTAACTTTCTTGTTTACTACCTTTTGCTGTCTTTGCGTCGCTTTCACTAGCACTTTCAGTTTCACTGGACAGCGGTCAAAGGTAATGACTTACCTCTTCTTCTACGCTAGCATCTAGGGGATGCTACGACCACGACCACAGCGCCCCTAGCGGTTGGCATACTTGAACTAATTTAGGCTACTCGTTACTTGGAATTTTACTCATTACCTGGAACAAAAATATTCCGAGACCTCGACTCGTTACCTGGAATACTCGTTAGTAGGGATGCTCGTAAGTAGGGTTACCATTGTATTGTTATGTTCTCTTCATTGTTATTGTTGTATTCATACTTCCTTAGTGTTGACTTATGCACGTTTGCCCGCCGTGTTGAAGTAATTTCCTAGGCAACACTCTCTTTTTTTTTTTTTTTTGGCAGGCGCAGTAATTTTTAGAAGTAGCCCAAAATACACACCGCCAACCTTGAATTTTCACCCACGACTGGATTTTCAAACAAGCCCAATTTGGCGTGAAAACCGTGTACCTGGCAACTCTGTCTGTGATTTTCCTTTTTGGTGGAGCAACTGCCTTGATACCTCTGGTGTTAAAACTAAGAAGTGCAATACACTCAAGCAAAAGTGTGGGCCATATTCTATTTTATTTATAAAATTTCTTGCGGGCCAATTAAAAATGAACTGCGGGCTGCAGTTTGGACACCCCTGTTTTAGATTATGTCTCTCACAGTGGACATGCACCTAAGATGAAAATTTCCGACCCCTCCATGATTTCTAAGTGGGAGAACTTGCAAATTCACAGGGTGTTCAAATATTTATTTTCCTCACTGTAGAGCACTATGTTAATTTGCACTATTGTTACTATTTGCACTTCTGGTAGATGCTAAACTGCATTTCGTTGCTCTGTATTCTGTACTATGCAATAACAAAGATATGTCTATGTATTTAGGTCTTTAAGTGTCAGATTTATTACATGTGGTTCTTACTGGATAATAAACAAAAACAATGGAATTTCACATGGAATGCGAGTCGTACACACACACACACACACTATATATATATATATATAAAATCAATAAGTGCTTCATGAGAGCTTAGGTCATGTTCTGAAATGGTGACTCTGATATATGAATGCATCTCAAATTTTAAATATTGTCGAAAAAAATTCTGTTCTTCATTCGATTCAAAAAGGCAAGAAGTCGTATTTTATATTCATTTCATGTAAAGTGATATTTGAGTGTGACACAGTAATGTTATCAACCAAGCACTTCTAGCAGCTAAAATATGTCCTTACCCAAGTGTCCTTAAAAAGAATGAAACCATTAATTTGTTATTTTAGAAAATCTGATCTTTAATTCATCTAATTGACCTGAATTAAAGTCATTATTTTAGCTCATATAAGGGTGCAGTTTTCCTGACCACTGCTCAAGTAATAACAGTCATTGATTTTGTGGACAAGTATCAGTTTTTATCTAATGTGCTCATGTAGACTTCAGTGCAAGACCCCGGATTGGGGCACATGAATCAGCCCTCTTCAGTGCAACTACTTTGACTCAGTAGGTAATTAGAGAGCCCTTCATTAAATGACTCCAGTGTGTTGAGAAACAAAAACCCAAACTCAGTCTAGTTCAGTGGTTCAAGAGTGGAGCACCCTGTAAATGTTGACAGCAGGGTGGCAATGAGCCCGACTAACCTCAAGAACTCTCTCTCTCACACACACACAGTTAATGAGGAAAATCTTGAGTAGACTTGACAAGAGAAAAATTAATACATGAAAGCACTGATGACACATTAAGCAGTGTGGCTGCTGAAAGACCTGCAGGGAGAAATGAAGGAGGGAAGGGGGGTCTTCTTGACAGTCCTCTCAAGTAATTCATGAAAACAGTGATATTAAGCACCTACACAGCCAGATCAAGACTTTTGGCTGAGTCACTCTCTGACTAAACCACCCACTCAATTCCATTCAAAGGCAAAACTCCAGCACAAAAAAGAACAAGTTGTACTTGAGCTGCTCAGTGACTCAGAAGTGCTTAATATGCTTGTTTCCTCTGCTGTGGTAAGAAGTGTAGGCACGCATGCTTCACTGTACCAGATTCACACAAATGTTCATTAATCAACCTGAAGTGTCAGGGTGAGGAGTCTGGGACTGCACACAGCCACAGTACGATGAGCTCTTCTGAGCAGAGATTTTCCACTGAAAGCTAACTTCACTAGAGTGGGAGCTAGTTTATAAACAATAACATGACATTTCTTGATGAATACCGTGAGATCTGCTCACTCGCATCCAAACACTAGCAAGATAAGCACTTATTTAAGATAAGCTTACATATGCACACCCATCACAAAGAAACACACTTAAACTTACCTTCTCTATAAGTGAGGTTTCCTCTGGTCTCATCTGCTTTCTGGAAGCTTATACTAGCATAGGCACTGAGCTCCTCCGCCCCTCCCGTCACTTCCAGCTCCGCCTGCCGGGTCTGGAACAAGCTCCAGTCTGGAATAAGCTGCTCACAGTTCTGTGCCAGATCAAGATCAATGTAGTTCAGCCCATTCTGGTTCTGACGGGACAAGCTGGTAGTTGTCCCCATTTCCCTCCATCTGCAGGATGTATTAGCTGAAGAAGCAGCCTCTGTAGGTTTCAACCAAACATTCTCAAAGGAGGCAGAGCTATGGCGCTTGACATCTTCAGACTGAAAGCCTGTTGCTGCACCAACAGCCCCTTTGGTTGATGTGGATGCGAAGGTCTCTGAGCTGTGCCGTCTTCTGCCTTGTGGGTCAGCCCGGATCACTTTGGCACCCTGGTCTCGCATGGCAGTGGGATTTACCTTGGTGAACGCACTGAGACCTGACAAAGGGCTAATCAGGACAGTCCTACCTGGACCACCACCTAATGTTGAGATGTCATCAGTGAGTGAATCTGAGCAGGGAGGGGCTTCAGATTCTGGTAAGGAAGCGTTCATGAGCATCATCTGGGAATTAGGATAGGTTGTGCATGAAGCACCCAGCTGCATTCTGATGTAGTCACGTCCACAAATGCTTTCACAAGGTAGATGAGGAGAAGAGGTGGAGGTTTCTGACTGAGCTACAAGGGCATAATTTGAACAGGTGAAAGACGATGTTATTCTGGTGCTTGAGAGCAAGCTCTGTGAACCCAGCTGCATATTAATGTAATCAGCGGATGATGCCTCAGACTGTTCATCAGCTCCATTGTACATGGGTGAAAACAAGGAGGCTAAGCTTGTTGAAAATACTTTGTGATTAAATTCAATGTTGACATACTCCCCAGGGCTTTTGGGTTCAGGTGGAAATGGGTTTTCCCGCATTCGAGGAAGAGTGCTAGCTTTGTTACAATTAAGAGATAGCCTTGTTGATCGCTGCAGTCTAGAGCTGACCTCTGACTTTTTGAGCCGGACAGCAGGTGGGTGTGAAATGCACTGACCACCCAGACTGTCACTGCTAGCAGAAGACGAGGAGGAGTCTGCACAAGTCAGGTGGCTGGTGCCCAGGGACATTCGTAAAGGACTCTGATCCTGCTTTCTATTGGCATTTTTGAAGGAACGGGGCAGAGAGAAGTAAGCATATGTTGGTTTTGATGGCTCATCTACAGGGTTGAAGTAGCAGTCAGGTGGAGTTCCAGTGGTTGAGCAGCTGGCAAGAGACATATTTATATAGTCTCCACATGATGACACTTTCCCCTCTGTACTTTCAACTGAGAGTTTGGGGTTGACACCATTGGTCCAAATCTTTCCATAGTTTGAAACATCCGGTGAACAGCTACCACTTGGTGACATCATCATGTAGCCATTGGAGTCTACTCGTGAGTATTGTCTTGGGTTGATGATCTGCTGTGGGGCTGAGACACTTTTTGGACTCATGGGCATATAGTCACCACTTTTGCCCATTACCACAGTGGGGCCTACTCCTGGTGACATTGGCATGTAGCCATCGTCTTTGTGATTCGACCCAGTGCTAACATCTGCTGTTGGCATTTCCAAACCTTCTTCTTCTGGACATGAATGCGTGGGGATGAAGGAGTTCCTATACACTGATGACAAAGATGAAGACTGGCTATGAGGATATGCTGGGGTCATGACTGTGTATTCGTCCAGTGATGTAGCAGATGACTGTGAAGCTGTTTTCTGGTGGTACACAGTTGGGGGTGATGTGCTAGAAGAATGAGTCCTTTTCCTAAAACATTTCTCCAGCTCAGGCTCATCCAAACAAGATGGTGTACCTCTAGACTGACTACGCGACTGGCTCTCTTCTCTGGTTAATGAACCAGGTTTGGCCATGCAGATATAGTTATTCAGCTCTTCCTCCTTGGCTGGAGGTGTGTGTCCAAGTGAATCTGGAGTTACACTTCGGAAGGAGCTCCGGAAATCACATGGACTAGATCCATATTCATCAGAGGAGATGAATCCCCCATCACTGGGTGACCCTGAGATAGAGGCACTGGAGCGTTGGGGAAAGAGGCAGTCAGAAGTAGAGCCATGTCCACTGGTGCTGCTTGAAGAAAGACTCACTGGGCTGATGGCAGATGGGGAGCATTGTGATGAGGGCATGGGGATAGACCTACTATGGTTCAATGGTTGGTGTAGCCTGGATCCACCTCTGTGCCTTTGAGACTGAGGCCGTGCAGCACTGGGGCTACCAGGGCTTCCATCTACTGAAGCAGGCCTTGACATGGTTCCCTCTCCATCACTTGATGCCCTCACTCTGAATGAGTGACTGTGTTTTCCCGCTCCAGCAGGAGAGGTGGCGGTCACGCTTTCAGCCCTCAAGCGCCTTCCCAAACCAATCTGGCTTGGGGGAGGGTTGTTATGAAGATGCCTTGTCCTCACTGGCACAGAAATGGGGTTGGAGCAATTGGAGGAAGACTGGCTTTTGCTACGAGGTCGGAATTCTTCACTCATAGCTTTCATGGCTTCTAAAATTGTTTCATGCATGTTCTGAGCCACAACAGAGTCATCTACTTGCATCCAGAATTCACCAGGTCCAGTCACAGCAGACCTGCCAACTTCTATGAAAAAGAAATTTTCAGAGTGACCACATCTTCGAATGTTCATGAGCTGCAGCACTACTGCTGCCGCATCCGAGTTCAGCTTCACAAAGCCTAAAGTCTTACTGGTCAGACACAGTCTGTAAACACCGGTCAGGTTTTTTGTCTGTCCGAGTCCCTTTGGTTTCAGTATGACTTGCCACACCTCCTTAAAAGCAGGACCTGGTGTAGCCTCACCATAATTATCCTCCCCAACTCCATTGCTCCCGGAGCTTTCATGGACCTTACATCTATTATGAAGGTCTACGAGGGCTTGATACCATGTATCCTGCTCCAGCTCGCTGTCTGTGGCGATAGCAAAGTACTCATCCTTGGTGTAAAGGGCCACAAGGTATTTGTTTTTGGAATCCGCTCTTTTGTTGATATTAAAGCAGCTCTCGAGTGGAATTGACCTTTTTGGAGCCCCAGACTTGTGTCTCCATTTTTTCTCATTCTCGTAGTACTCCAGTCTGGTAGGTCCAGTAGCACTTGAAGCTCTCAGGACAAAAAACCTTTTGTGCATGCTTTTGGGTTTCCTTAAATAACCCACCTTTCTCACGTCGGAAAAACATCTCTGTTCTGCAACAGGACTTGCCATTTCAGAAAAAAATGTTTAAAAATGTATGTATATATATATATATATATATATATA
>BRDA01001298.1:38619-57959 GCA_036984385.1 Crenuchus spilurus | reverse complement strand
TACAACAATCACAGATATACTGACTACAAATGTCCTTTCTCTTTTCTCTCCCTCGCTGTCTCACCAGCATTGTTCTGTCTCTCTCTCTCTCTCTCTCGCTCTCTCGCTCTCTCTCGCTCTCCTGATCTCTCTCTCTCTCTGCCTCCATGCATCTCTCTCTGTCTCTGTTTTGCTATCCCCATCTCTGTCTCCTTGTGTCTCGTTCTGTCTTAGTCTTTTTCTATCTTCACCTCCCTTTCTGTCTCTCTTCCTATCTTTCTCTCTGTCTGTCTTTATTGCTGTTTCCTATTGCTCATTTATCTTCTTCGACTCTTCCCATCTCTCATCATCTGGAGAATGTAGAGCTGGAGTGTCAAATCACACGCACTGACCAACACACACACACACACACACACACACTCGCTTTCTCTCAGATTAATCAGTTAGGCTCTATTTTTCAGTGTAAAGTGGTAAAAATGTTTTTCTCTCTGTACTTTTCTTTTAATGGCCTTTTCTCTTCAGCTAGACAGTAGCCGCGGCTGCTGAATTCACGCTGTGGTGTTTCCTAGCCACTAAAAGTGCTTTTATTTTGAAATCTTATTATTATTATTATTATTATTATCATTATTATTAACATTGTTGTTGTTGGTCTCCGTGTTCTCTCAGCATTTCCTCCCAGCATGATAAAAATGCAGATTTTTTTTTTTCTTTTTCCAGGTTGGTAACTTTAGAGAACAGCACCGCTCTAACACCTGAACTGCTCAGAATTTTCCAGAACATGTCTGTCGTGCTCGGTAAGTGTTACTAGTTAATCATTTGTTTTGGGCTTTATATTAAAAGGCCCATATCCTAAAATTTCTTCTTACATTTTATTTCATCCCACTCAAGTCCTCTTAGGTTTGTGTGGGTTTTTTTTTTTACCAGCCATAGCAGCTGCGCATCATCCACTGAGTTAAGGTCTGGTTAGTACTTGGATGCAGAGCTGAATTATTTTTTGGGCTAATATTGCAGTTATTTTCTCAAATTAAGATTTAGGCTTGATTTTTTTATTTTTTTTTTGCCAAGAAAACCCCTGAATATTCTGTGTCAGTTTACCAATAGACTTCATGTGGAATGTTACATGACCAAATCTGAAAACAGGACTGATGATCTGCTAATCAGAGAAGCCGTTAACAGCAGTATGAGCTAATGCTCTCAAAGGTAGCCTAGCTAGTCTTCTTTATATTGTTGCCATTTTATTCAGTTTCAGTATCTAATAATACTGATACAATTATGTCTTTGTCAACACCAGTAAGTACAATAGTATACTATTAGGAACTGAGGAACTAATACATGGAGGTTTGGTTGTCCTGGGCTGCTCCAAATTTCCCCACTTAAAACTTTATGTAGGCCACAATAAAACAATGCAGCTTTGAAAATTGCACTCTTTAAAGTTGTGATTTTGATATAAAAGCAATAGATCTTTCAGCCCTACTTTGATGGGAGACCACCGAGGAAAAGCTTGTGTTTCTGTTGGAAATGCCATTGTTGGACAACAGGAGGCACTATTCCTGAGTTCTGTGCGGATCCCAATGCCCCAGTACTGTGAGAGGCACAGTGTAATGTATCAAAGGTTCCATCTTTCAGATAGGACCATAGACTGGACAGTATGCTTCCATTTACACTCATTGTGACATTTTGAAGCCAAAAAATGGCCGAAATGAACACAGACATATTGCTTGCACACTAAATGCAAATGGCAACCACAGCATGAGGAGTAGAGACAGAAGATGAGGCAGCACTACCACTCGAACCCTGCCCCCCTCTGTTGGAGTGGCGCCCTTTTGAGTGTCTGTTATTACACCTTACTGCTGAATAAGAACATCAGTTCTCTTCAGAAATGTCAAGTTAAGATGAAATCTTTTTAACAGAGTCACAGAATAAGCCGAGCTGTAGCTCTAGCTTTAGCTGCTGTCAGTCACTGGGGAAAAGTCTGCATGTCCACAACCATCAACTCAACCAAGCTGTCCATCACCTCAACACCACACCCCTTTAAATATCCCCAAATAACTTTTATAAACCTCTCATATCATAAAGAAAAATACTGGGGGGTTAATTAGAGGAGATGCAGCTTGTGGAGTTGAACTGAATGGTTAAAAAAAAAAACTGTTAAAACAGTTGTGGGAGGGGTTTAAAATTGTACTGCACCCAGCCACTAGAGGGCGTTAAACATTTTGGCCTCACTTTTCTTCTGCTGTTGTGTTCAGTTCTTATATACAGTGTATGGATGGAAAATAAAGTGAGGTCCTGATTCTCTGAGGTCTTTTGTTATTTCCACCAAAATGTCCAACTCCTAATTATCTTCAACATCAAAAATGTGCTTAGTCTGTCCTCACCTCTCTGTCTAAAAGCTAAAATAAGGGGTCTGGAATGTCTAGATTAAGAAATGCCTTTTCTCTTTATCTCTTATAAACCAAGTTGGTGTTTTTGATTCTGTACATTTAAATGTGCTATATGTAAATGAGCTCTGTTCTGATTGGCTGTCCTATATTGTATCTAATTCATAAGCAGTCTAGACTGAAACACTCTTTATAACTTCTATCTGAAAGGGGTGTGGCTAAACTGCTCTGTGCTAAGTAGTTCCATTCCTTGCAAAAAAAAAAAATTAATTAAATGTGCACGTATACAGTATGAAATTTAGAGTGGATGGACACTTTCATACTATGGTAAACATAATTTTATTTCAATGAGGTTTGCCAGGATAAGGGCCTTTTATAATAAATGGTCATTTTCTAGCCTAGTCTGGATTAGTTTCATGAACATGCACAACTGGTCATTTTCACACTTACATGTGTTGTGGATACACTAGTGAGTTGTGTATATACAGCTTATGAGCCGATGACTGAGATTCTGTATGTTTTCTCTCACTATGAATTCAAAAGGCAGGGTAAGCGTATTGAACATGTTTTCATGCAGAAGGTAGATTTGTACAGAAGAAAGCTTTGGCGTCTGTGAATAGAGAGTTACTGAACCTCGGCTCAGGCTAATTAAGGCTTCACACCATATCTGCGGGAAATATCCATCCAGTCAGAACACTGACGTGATGCTCATGTCATGAATTAGTCATAACACAGCCTTATTCACTCCTAACAAGTTGTTTTTGTTGTATGAAGCCGTGTTGAGTGAAAGCACCTTTCTCATGGGATCTTAACAGGCTTTTTCTGATGCTGTGCTGCTCAGCAGCTTTCTCAGCATGCTCAGCATTTCTCATACACTGTTTAAAAAAAAAAAAAAAAACTCTGAAGAGTCCCTCAGAGCCGTGTGTTTAAATTCTGTAAAATTTGTTTTTTGAACAGGTAAAAAAAAAAATTCATATGACGTTCTGTAATATTATTATTATTATACATATTATACATATTATACATATTAATCACCCTCATTATGACTATAATACAGGAAATGTAGGGGGCTATATGACTTCTGTTCTATTCTGTTCATTTATGAAGTGCTTTACATGTGAAAGGCTGTTCCCCTGCTGTGCAACTCTTTGCCGCTTCTCCGATTTCTTAGATTAAATTTAAGATAAAGATTCACCAATTTGCCAATGTGATTTTTCACACAGTGGAATTTGACCTCCGCATTTAACCCATTCGTGCAGTGAAACACACACACACACTAGTGAACACACTAGGCTGTGAGAATTTGTGCCTGATGTGGTGGGCAGCCCTTATCCACCAGCGCCCGGGGAGCAGTTAGCTCCAGTCCATTAGCTGTAGTCAACAGCTGATACTGCTTGCAGCTGTGACTGGCTTATTCCTGTAAAGGGTCCACCCTCTCTGTGTGGCTTTCATCTGCTATGGCTGGCTCCTCTTTCCTGAGTTGTTAATGGCACTCATCAGCTAACATGGCCTTGAGCTGTGACTGGTTTATTTTTGTAAAGGGACCGCCCCTCTGCTTGGCTTTCCACAAATTGAAGTGGCTCTTTTTTTGTTTTTCTTTTTGGCTGTTATCAGCTGATATATGGGCTCGGCATTCTGTGTTTGCTGTGCAGTCATTGACTTTCCCTGCACAGGTCAGACTCTGCCGCTAGCTAACTCTTATAAGGCACTCGCCCTGCCTTTAAATAAATAAATAAAAATCTCTAGCTTCCAGTCTCTGGCATTTCTTCTGTTTTCTCCTCTAAGGCCAGTCGTCCTTCACTTTTCTGACTTCCATGTCTGTTTTCTCCTCTAAGGATTCTGTAAAGCCGTACCTGCTGGCTTTGGTCTCATCTGGCCTTATCTGGCCACTCGTCACTCCCCAGCTCACTCGAGCTGTTTTGAGTTTTTTTTGGCAGTATTCATTTATCATATCATTATCATTCATAATCACACCCGCTTAATCCTTATCAGGGTCGCGGTTGGTCCCCTACCCCCTCACTGGGCGCAGGGCATTACACTATTCAACTAAGCCCAGGACAGGGTACCAGTTCACCGCTGGGTGAACACACACACACACGCACACACATACACATACATTGACTTTTTTTTTTTTTTTTTTTAAAGAGTAGCCAATTCACCTGACCTCCATGTTTTTGGACTGTGGGAGGAAACCGGATATCAGTCTAAAAGATGCAGCCTGTTTTAGTTCATAAAATCACACAAATGTCGATAGGACAGTTGGATGTGGTGCTTTAAATGTGCCACTGCTGGGTTTTTTTCTGTTTCAACTTATTAAACTCCAGGAAATCAAATTGTGTGATGTGTATTGTGAAAATGAGTTTGTTTTTTGATCTATTACGTGGCTCTATAGTCTGCTACTAATGATGGAGTATATGGGGGATATCATATAAAGTTAGAGAGAGAGAGAGAGAGAGAGAGAGGACAGATGTCACAGGTCATTGGCGTTGGGAGTATAGAGCGAGAGAGAGACCATCTTTCATTACAGCGTGTGGAAATGCATTGAATTGTAAAGTGGGCTGGCTGATAGAAATGAAACACTTTTTTCCATTTGCATGCTCATACACACACTCACAAAGTGTATACAGTTGTGTGTGTGTGTCAGGTGCTGATGGTGGTATTAGCACTGACTGATGAGTTTCTGTATGGTTCTGTCTCTGCTGAGAGCAGCTAAAGCGCTGCTGTATTTGAGAACAGACAGACTGAGCTGACTGAATGAGTCCAGTTTATTTTCTATAGTTCAGTTCAGATCCACTGAAAATATTTAATTTATAACATACAGTACAGAACCAAACTCTCAGGCAGACATTTGAGGGTTCATATCATGGAAACCCACATTTTCTCACTTCTTTAAATTAAAGAGTCTGATGGAAACACCAGGTTTAAAACATAAGTTTACTGCCCAGTCCATACAGTCTATAGAGCCCGTACAGTCTATACAGTACGTATAGTTTATAAAGTCTATAGCACCCATACAGTCTATACAGTACATATAGTTTCTGAAGTCAATAGAGCCTGTAGAGTATAGCCAGTAAATATAGTTTATACAGACTATTTAACCCATACAGTCTATACAGTCCATGCAGTCTATAGAGCCCGTACAGTCTATACAGTACATATAGTTTATGCAGACTATTTAACCCATATGGTCTATACAGTCCATGCAGTCTATAGAGCCCATACTGTCTATACAGTCCATGCAGTCTATAGAGCCCATACAGTCTATACAGTACATATAGTTTATAAAGTTTATAGAGTCCATACGGTCTATACAGTACATAAAGTTTATGCAGACTATTTAACCCATACGGTCTATACAGTCCATGCAGTCTATAGAGCCCATACTGTCTATACAGTCCATGCAGTCTATAGAGCCCATACTGTCTATACAGTCCATGCAGTCTATAGAGCCCATACTGTCTATACAGTACATATAGTTTATAAAGTTTGTAGAGTCCATACGGTCTATACAGTACATATAGTTTATAAAGTTTATAGAGTCCATATGGTCTATACAGTACATATAGTTTATGCAGACTATTTAACCCATACGGTCTATACAGTCCATGATGCAGTCTATAGAGCCCATACGGTCGATACAGTACATATAGTTTCTAAAGTCTATAGGGCCCATACAGTCTATGCAGTACATACAGTCCATGCAGTCTATAGAGCCCGTACAGTCTATACAGTACATATAGTTTATGCAGACTATTTAACCCATATGGTCTATGCAGTCTATAGAGCCCATACTATCTATACAGTCCATGCAGTCTATAGTGCCCATACAGTCTATACAGTACATATAGTTTATAAAGTTTATAGAGTCCATAAAGTCTATAGAGTACATATAGTTTATGCAGACTATTTAACCCATACGGTCTATACAGTCCATGCAGTCTATAGAGCCCATACGGTCGATACAGTACATATAGTTTCTAAAGTCTATAGGGCCCATACAGTCTATGCAGTACATACAGTCCATGCAGTCTATAGAGCCCGTACAGTCTATACAGTACATATAGTTTATGCAGACTATTTAACCCATATGGTCTATGCAGTCTATAGAGCCCATACTATCTATACAGTCCATGCAGTCTATAGTGCCCATACAGTCTATACAGTACATATAGTTTATAAAGTTTATAGAGTCCATAAAGTCTATAGAGTACATATAGTTTATGCAGACTATTTAACCCATACGGTCTATACAGTCCATGCAGTCTATAGAGCCCATACGGTCGATACAGTACATATAGTTTCTAAAGTCTATAGGGCCCATACAGTCTATGCAGTACATACAGTCCATGCAGTCTATAGAGCCCATAAAATCTATACTGTAGAGCGGTCTGTACAGCTGTTACAGGCTACAGTCTATACAATAAAATACGGTTTACACACAGTATGTGCAGACTATACAGCACATGGAGTATATATAGTCTATAAAACCAACAACAGTCTATACAGTCCAGTGAAAGTGCACAATCATTGATCAATGCACTTGCACACAGAGGAACTTGACCCCTGCATTTAACCCATCCATGCAGTGAAACACACACAGACACATTAAGCACAGCTGCCCAAAACAGTGGGCAGCCTGTTTCCATGGGGCCCAGGGAGCAGTTGGGGGTTAGATGCCTTCCTCAGTGACAGTTCAGTTTTTTCCTGCCAGGGGATAGAACCAGCGACCTTCCAGTCCTAAAGACCGGAACTCTTAACTACCTTTCCATTGCTGGTGTGGATCTGTAAGTTCGAAGAATCCAGATAGAAGAACATAAGAACGCTATTTTCCAGATGCTGCTAAACTCCTCCAGAAGCTCACTTGAGTTAATATAATGGAGAATTGATTAGGTCAAATTTATGGTCACTGTAAATACTGACCACTACCTGATCTGTCTTAACATTGCAATGCAAAATAAATCTGATTAGAAATGAAGATTCATGACTTAACATCCTTACCAGACTGTTAGCAGAAGACATTGATTTTTATTATTGAACATGTTTTTATTTATTATAAATTTAGAACGTTTTACCTAAGCAGTTTTTTTCTATGGTGGAGAGACTTTGAGGAATTCTGCTTGACACTTAACTCTAACCATAACCGTAACTATAGTGTCATCACTGTAACGCTTGGCCTCCTTTAACTTATTGCTGTAATGACTCAGACTGGAGAATTTCCTGTCTGAATGAGCCCAAAACTCACCCACCCTCAACAAGTTCACAATCATTAAAAAGTGAGTTTACCCAACTCTCTCTCACACACTCAAATACTCAAACTCATACTACCATAAGAGCTTCACGACACATCTTCACACAGCTTCACATCACAGTTTAGCAACAGCTTCATAACACAACACAGCTTCACCACAAAGCCTCACATCACAGCTTCGCTTCATAACAGCTTCACCACAAAGCCTCACATCACAGCTTCGCTTCATAACAGCTTCATGACACAGCCTCACATCACAGTTTTGTGACACAGCTTCATAATACCTTCAAGACACTGCTTAACATCGCAGACTTCACAACACAGTTCCAGTGATAGCTGTTCTGTTGCTGCTTAAATGAACAGAATAATATTTGTAACAGGCCTTCATTTTAGTTAAATGAAAGATAAAAGTGGAGGGAGGCACACAAGCTTTTTCCTGCTTGACCTCTTGACTCCGAGCAGACAGTTAATGATCCTATGATAAGGAACAGGACAAGTTAATTTGTGCCTCTTATCTGCCTCATGAATATTTATTTCATCAGAGTCACAGCGGTTCAGCTGGAGATCCGGACTGCAGGGATTTCTGGGTAAACATCAGAGAAACAAACAGGGGACAGGAGGATGCCGGGAGGGGGCCAGGAGGATGGGTATTTGGCAGGGCGGGAGGTGGTCTCATAGCGACTGATTGAATAGACCAATGAGGTCACATGTTTTCTTGAAGCTTCATAAATGTATTAGAAACTCCAGATCAGACAGGAAGTTCTGTATGGAGAAAATGTACAAAATTCAATCTCTCACACCATGTGATTAATAAACACATTCAAAATCTTTTTTCCAAGAAATTACAAGATTATGTGGTTGAAATGTGAATAATGCTGCATTCATTCTAATTGAATTTGAGAGTGAGGCAGGATATGGCACTCACATCACTCAATTAATTAGCTATCAACACTAATATATGAGCACTGTTATATGACAACAAAAGCTAATGTAGATATCTAACGTACTAAAGCTGTTCAATAACTGCTATCCAAGCTAACTGGACTGCACTCTTTAATATCTTACTGCGTTAATCAGCATCATCTTTACCTTTATTTTTTTTATTTATTTTTTTTACAAAATCGTACCACAAGTGATTCCGAGATATTTTGAAGAAGAATGTATGTAGGACAACGTTTCAGGTTTGGAACATTTTTCTTCACCACAGGCCTATGGATCTGTTCAAAATACTTTCATTCTCCTTACACACTGATGTCTTGCTTATATAGGCATATATGACAGAAATGAGCACCCCATTTATTAAATCATTTACTTTTCTAAAAGGATTCAGGAGATTTTAGGTTAACCGTATTAGATATACATTGCAATGCTTTTACTATGTATTTATTTAACTTTCTTTGTATTTACTCTACACCTTAAACAATTAAGAAATGTGGAGCTAACTAACGGAGCTAGCTAAATTACCTGAACGGTGTCTGATGCACAGCGGCATAGTTATTCAATCATCACCTAATAATACATATACATTTACCTCATTTTGATTTTTTCCGCTTTTTACAAGGTGGTGTTGTCGACCAACAATGAAAAAATGTTTTTTGTCCACTTTTTGGTGCTCTTTTCGTTTTTTCTTACTACACCCACTCCCCCATCAGCTGCTTGCACTAGCAAGCAAACGGTCAGGGTTGCCAGGTCCAGCAAAAAAATATCCAGTCCAAAGCCTGTCTAAAACCCGCCCTTCAGAAGCTTGAACTAGCCCAAAATATGTCTGTCACACGTTTGAAGCAAATGGCAAAACAACTATGAGTGTACGACTTAATATTTTGTTTATAAGGGATTTTTTATCGGTCATTAATAATATGATAACATTATTGTTTATTAATTATTTTATAACAGTTTCATATCCCAGTCAAGAACATTTAATAGTAACATAATTAGCAAAAAAAAGGATCTCTCTCTCTCTCTCTCTCTCTCGTTTTCAGGCTGCACTTCCTTATGTCGTTATGTTCTCCTCGTTCGTATTGTTGCATTTAATCTTCCAACACCCACTTTTCTTGTTTTTTGGCGGCTGCGGTCATTTTTAAAAGTAGCCCAAAAAAACGCAGCCTGTCACACTTGAATTTTCACCCGCGACTGGATTTTCAAACAAGCCTAATTTGCGTGAAAACCTGAACCTGGCAACCCTGCAAACAGCGAGCACTGCTACTTGGTGGAGGTTCAATGATACCAAGTTTTTGTGAGGAAAGGGGGGTTACATTACCAAATGATTAAACATGCTAGTATTTTACCCAAAATTGATCACGAATAAAGAAAATTAACAAGTTATTCATGAAAGATGTTTTTGTAAATCGAAATTGTGACTTTATTGGGGGGTTTATAGTGATTGGATCAGATTTTTGGGGGGGGTCATAACCCCCCTATCCCCCCCCCCAAGTTACGCGCATGGTCATACGGGTCTACCAGCAGTAGCAAAAATCTCGGTCTATAGGAAATTCTTATCAGAATAGTGGATGAGATCATATAAGGCCGAAGGACTCTTGTGTGCCACTCTGCTCCATATGTTTGCAGTATTCAGTTCCCTGTGGAGTGTTCTTTTAGAAATTGGTTGTGCCCATGGTCGAGGAGTTTAAGCACCTCTTGATCTTATTCACGAGTGACGGACAAATGGCTCAGGTCGGCATCTTCAGATTTGCGGACACTGTACCAGTCTGTGGTGGAGAAAGGAAAGCTGAGCTTACAAGCAAAGGTCTCAGTCTGTCAGTCAGTCCACATTCCTGTCCTCACCTATGGTCACATTGCATGTGTAGTGACTGAAAGAATAAGGTCACAGATACAGGTGGGTGAAATGAGGTTTCTCCACAGGGTTGTTGGACTTAACTCTCCAGGACAGGGTGAGAGTTCTGCAAGCCGTTGCTCCTCCAAATCAAGATGAAATATGTGTACTTGTCAGCTCAATCCAGTCCCCACCCTGCTTCTTAAGAAGTGTTCTTCAGTTATCTCTAACCCTGTGACTTCATTAAAACATCTTGTTTCAGGTTCCAACAGTCCTTAAAACTTCTGTTTTCACTCCTGTTCTCAAGAATCTGGTCTGAATTCAGCCACTATCAGCCAATCACTAATCTGCTGGTTTTAGCCTTAACTGTTCCTCCTAGCATCTCAGTTGCAGTCTTTTCTGATAAAGAATGATTGTTCTCAGCATTTCCAGGCAGACCTTTGTACAATGCATATCACAGAGGCAGCTCTTTTATGAGTTCTCAATGACCTCCTATTTTCCTCTGAGGCTGGTGTGCTCAGTATTGCTGGTGTGCTCCTATTCCTTTTAGAGTTCACTGCTGCATTTCCCACTGTTAATCATGAAATACAGTTGCAAGAAAAAGTATGTGAACCCCTTTGGGATTACTTGGATTTCTGTATAAATTGGTCATTAAATGTGTTCTGATCTTTTTCTAAGTCACAACAATAAACACAGTCTGCTTAAACTAATACCACCAAAACAAATCATGCCTTTATTGAACACTGTACTTCTAACTACTAGCAATAGCTGGCTGGCTAGTAGGTAGAAAGAGTTGTAGCACATTGAGTTGCCAGATGCAGAAATCATCTAGCCCATAGTCTGTCTTAAACCTGCCCTTAAGAAGCTTAAACTAGCCTAAACGTGCCACAGTCAACGTGCCAAACATTATATAGAAGACTAGAGATCATAAATCTTCTGTTAATTTTACTTGGTTTTTAATGTTATATGGTAATTTATACTTTTCATCAAACATTTTGTTTACAATGACATAATTGTTAGTATTTTATTTATTTTATTGTTTACAATGTAATTTTTAAAAAATAATTTATATTTTCAAAAGTAGCACCAAAACCTTTGAATTGTCACCCGCATCTGCATTTTCAAACTAGCCGATTGTGGTGGGAAACATGCCAAACTGGCAACCCTGGGAGCAGTGGTGTCTTCCATCCTATGATGTGTAACACCACCTTCATAGGATTTAGTATATTAATGTTTTTAAATTGTGTCAATATTAGCATAGAGAAAGCTAACTGTTGGAATCAGACACTGTATACGGAAAGCCAAGAAAGACAATATTGAAAAGGGTCTGTCATTGAAAACACATGAGAAGGGATGGAGCTGCATATACTGCAGCAAACCAGCAGGGGCCCTAGACTTGTGGAGACAATGCTGTGTCCATACTTTATACTGTGATTGATCAGCACCAAAGCTGCCACTAACCTGCCACCCGCTGTGCTAACGTTGTGCATTCAAGACCTCAGACAGAGGACCAGGTGCAAAACTTTAAAATGAAACACTGATAAATCTGAAAGTTTACTCCTTAACTGATTTTACCATCAACTTGGATGATGTGGCTGTCAAAACATCTAATGTAATCTGTAATGTAGGGGTACTTTTTTACTCTGTCCTCTCTTTTGAACCTCACTCGTCAAAACAGTTGTTTTTCATCTGTGTAATATTGCTTGTCTTCCCCCGTCGCTCTCCATGAGAGATACCGGAACTCTGGTCCATGCTTTTATATCATCCTGCTTAGACTACTGTAACTCACTTCTCATTGGTATTCCAAACAAAACCATTCACTCTCCTCAGTGAGCAAATCTCTGCTGCCAGATTAATCTCTGGCTCCAAAATATCAGCTCATATCAGGCTGATTCTGATTCAGTAACACTGGCTTCTTTCATATTCTGTTTAAACTCCTCCTACTAATATACAAATCTCTCCATGGTCTAGTATCAGTTTACAGAGGAGGAAATAATTATTTGAGCCCTTGCTGATTTTGTAAGTTTACCCACTGACAAAGATATGATATTTTAAGGGTAGGTTTATTTTAACAGTGACAGATAGAATATCAGGAATATCAGAAAATTTCATTGTATAAAATATATACATTTATTTGCAGAGAGAAATAAGTATTTTTCCCCTACTAATTAGCAAGAGTTCTGGCTCTCATAGACCTGTAAGTTTTTTTTTTTTTAAGATGTCATCCTATTCTGCACACCTGTATTAATTGCACCTGTTTGAACTTGTTACCTGTATAAAAGACACCTGTCCCATTCATGACCCATCTTCATTGCTCATACTGAGGGATGGAGGTTGTTCGCCAAATTTTTGTGATACATGACCCCATCCATCCTCTCTTCAATACAGTGCAGTCGCCCTGTCCTCTTTGCAGAAAAGCACCACCAAAGTATGATGTTTCTATCCCCATGCTTCACAGTTGGGATGGTGTTCTTGAAGCTGTACTCATCCTTGTTCTTCCTCCAAACACAGCAAGCAGAGTTGATACCAAAAAGCTTTATTGTGGTCTCGTCTGACCACATGATCTTCTCCAGGATCATCCAGATGGTCATTGGCGAACTTCAAACTGACCTGGACATGTGCCTTCTTGAGCAGGGGGACTTTGCGTGTCTTGCAGGATTTTAATCCATTATGGCGTAATGTGTTACCAATGGTTTTCTTTGTGACTGTGGTCCCAGCTGCCTTAACCCATAAGAACCCAGACCCAGTTTTCCTGAGAGCATGGTTACTAATCATACAAAAATAGACTAAGTGCACCACATGGAATAGATTTCTGATTTTTATTTTTAATTTGACCTGTTCTTATAAAGAACTGTAATGTTTGGGCACTTATGGCAAATAGATATTTAAAAAAAAAAAAAAAAGACCTTGTGAAGCTTTTGTGACAATTATGTCACCATGGGCTCTTAAGGGTTAAGATCATTAACAAGTTCCCCCCATGTAGTTTTAGGCTGATTTCTCACCTTCCTCATGATCATGGATACCCGACAAGGTGAGATTTTGCATGGAGCCCCAGATTGAGGTCAATTGACAGTCATTTTATATTTCTTCCATTTTCTTACAATGGCACCAAATGTTGTCTCCTTCTCACCCAGCATCTTACTTATGGTTTTGTAGCCCATTCCAGCCTTGTGCAGGTCTATGATCTTGTCCCTGAAAGAGAAAGCTCTTTGGTCTTGCCCATGTCTGAGAGGTGAGAGTCTGATTGATTGAGTCTGTGGTGTCTTTTATACAGGTGACAATTTAAGACAGCTGTCTTAAATGCAGGTAACGAGTTGATTAGGTCTGTAGTCTAACTGGTCTGTAGGAGCCAGAACTCTTAATGTTTGGTAGGGGATCAAATGCAAATAAATGTATGTATTTTATACAATATAATTTTCTTTATTCTCCTTTTGATATTCTCTCACTGTTCAAATAAACCTACCCATAAAATTATAGATTGTTCATATCTTTGTCAGTGGGCAAACTTACAAAATCAGCAAGGGATCAAATAATTATTTCCTCCTCTGTAAGTCCTCTGATTCTCGTCTCTTGACTGTTCTTAAATTCAGACTGGTTACAACTGTGGGCAGATCCTTCAGTGATACAGCCCCCAAACTATGCAAGACATTACCACAGTCCCTCTGAGACCAGCCCACATAGTTGTAATTCAAAACTCTTCCATTGATCATTTATACTAGTCCTATAATAAATGTCAAACAAAGCCATAATATTACTACTACTACTACCACCACCTCCACCACCACTACTACTACTACTACTACTACTACCACCACCACTACTACTACCACCACCACTACCGCTACTACCACCATTATTACTACCACCACCACCACTACTTCTGCTTTTACTACTACTACCACCACCACTACTACTACTACCACTCCTACGGCTACTATTACTACCTCTATTACTACCTTCATTTCTACCACTACTAATAATAATAGTGAAGACAATGATAATATCATTAATAAACTAATCATATAACAGCAGCAAAACCATATTACTTGTACTACTACCAATACTATTATTATTATTATTGATATTATTACTATTAAAATCACATCAGTGAAGCTGATAGTGTAGTAGCTCAGACTTGAATCCACCATAATCCAACTAAAAAATCAGGAGTGAAGAACAGTCCTGACTATCTCATTGATTTTGAATCTGATTGATTTGAAGTGATCGGATCTGATTAGCTGAGCTCTATGGAGCCTGTAAATTTGATCTTAATGGTGGACATAAAGCAGAACCTTCAGTCAGCGATCCAGTCAGTGAGCTGCCAGCTAATCCCACTGATCCTGAAACCACACCCCTGAAAGACAGAGGCAGCGATCAGCACTAAGGCTTTATTCACCAATGCTCAGCAAAGCACCTGAAACTCCATCTCTGTGTAAACTGGGTCACGAAGCTGAACTATAATCAGACTCCCATTAAAGAGCTTTCAGCTGGAACTTCAGATTATAATCATATATGTGACTGTGAGCTGAGTGGCAGGTAGAACACAGAACACTGATACAGTCTTAACAATAGAGCTCGTTACAACCGTCACTCACTGTCCTCAAATCTCCAATCTTAGCACTATAGAGACCCTTTCTGACCAAAATGAAACATCACTGGGTCATGTCCTGCTTGCTTCAGCCAGCACGTTCTCATCTTGATGAAAGGTTGACGTTTTCAAAATTAATATTATTTACTTTTTTTTTTTTTTTTTTTTTAATATATTTTTTTAAATTATTTTTTAAATATTTTCTTAAAGTTTTTAATTAATGTCTAAAATTCAAATGTCCTTTTCAAATCCTACCATACACTCCTCTGACCATGCAGTAATGTATATGGAAACTAAACTGCACAGAATGTTTTGAATTTGCTCTTTTTATGATTTCACAAATTTACAAAATATTTGAGTATTGTGAAAAGGTTAATTTTTGTTCTTAATTTAATTCAAAAAGTTAAACTGTCAAATATTTTGTCTTCTTTTTTTAAAAAAACCAAATTCCTCCCAATGCTGTCAACCCCACACATTCTTAAGACTCTCCCAATCACTTTTAATGTCTCTGACTCAAGGAGGGTGAAGACTAGCACAGGCTTCCTCTGATGCATATGAAGTCAGCCACCATGTCTTGCTGAGGAAGTTGGTACAATCGACTTTGCTGAGTTGTATGTCTGCATTGCTGACATGTAAGTGCATTTACATGTGATTTATAATCCGATAACTCCTGAAAGTCTGATTTTTGTCATTAACACATTTACATGCACTTGAGTAATCAGATCATGGGAAACTCTGGATCTACATGAGTCAGACAGTAATCAGAGTTCTACTTAACCAACCAGTAAACTCACTGAAGACGTGACGTAAACATAATGTAAAACCCAAACTTCATTCAGCAGCTTTTTCAAAAATATCAACTTACTTTGCTTGAAAATATGAACATACACCATCTGCATCACTCAAGAAGTGTTTTGTTGGAACTAGCAGGTGCTGTGTTTGCTTATTTCTGATACTGTGGTCACGTATGTGCAGACTGTGAAGTCTACAAAATGATACGTGCACTGAGATCAGATTTCAACACCTTACTGTGATCTAAATAAGAGTTCTTCCACACCTGAAAGTCTGGACCACAGTCTGAACCAAGGTTTGTGTGTTGGTTAGTTTGTACATATTTGGTCTGGTTAGGTTTGTTTTCACACTGCATTTTTGCGAGTGCATCAAAGACTTTTACTATGCTGTCATCACGTACATGCGGTGCGTCTTCCTACACTCAACAGATTGGTTTGTAGTAGGACGTATGTCTGACGCTTAATATACTTCTTTTGTATACTTTTATATTCTGCTGCCAGTTTCTTTAGTTTGCTCCGTCATCTCCTTTCTCTCTCATTTCCTCAGAAAATAAGCTGCATGTTTCAGCATTTTTATGAGTTTTTCAAGGTGACTTTTTCACATGTTCATCGGCCCAAAATTATATTAAACATTTGGTCTCCTCCTCGCTTCATGTGCTACGGCTCATTTTCACTGCTGTTCCACTTATTTTACTTCTGTTATTGTTGTTGAATGTTGTTTAATGCCGACGTCAACTTCCTGTATTTGGTCCAAAAGTCAGAACCTTCTAGAAAAGTGTTTTCACACTGCAGTTCAGTAGATCCAGACCAAGATCACCTCTTTTGGTCAGACCAAATTTTGCTCCTTTGGTCCGGACCGTGGTTCGTGGCTCCTTTCACACCTACTATTTTGGTGTGGACCAAACTGAAAAGTCTCAAAGTCCGGAACAAACAATGTAGGTGTGAAAGCACCCTAAATCAGAGTTTGCTGTTTACACGACCATTTGAATAATCAGATAACTGCAGAAATCTGATTTATTATTGGACTATTAAGTGCATGTAAACTCTCACTATCAGGAATGAGGATTGATATGGGATTTGAAAAAGTACTGCTTCTCATTTTTCATCTTATCTTTCATGAAAATGACTTCTTAATTCTCTGTTCTGTTATCTCCACAAGGTAAAGCAATCGTATTGTATAAGTTCTCCATTATTGATATACTTTATTCCCCCTGAGATGCACTTATGTTGTTTGTTTGTGTGTGATGCAGTTGTAGAGCATTACTGTAGAACAGATCTGCATATTTTGACACAGGGCTAAACATAACAAAGCTCTTAGCAACATTATGTAGGCATAATTTAATACAAAGTGTTTGTTTATTTCCTCTTGGTATCTGATTGCAGCAAACTTTTCTTAATTGCTGTCCAATCCTGAACTGCCTCACTACCTGAACCAAGCAGGTCTCTCTTTATGGTCTAAATGTAACATGTTCCATGATCCAATCTTAGAATTAGACTAATACTGTTATGTAAATGAGCTGTGTTCTGATTGAATGCCTCATTTTAGAAGCAGTCCATGCTGAAAAGCTTCAGTGTGAAAGGGGCGGAGCTTAACTCCTATAGACTGAATCGGCAAGTGTATGATCACAAATATGCTTAATTTAAAACAGGCTGTTTGTGTGATCTCGACAGGGAACAGTAAGACTATAAACTTCAACACACTCTTTCAATAAAAAGCAAAGAACCTTTCTTTTTTTACACTGTGTGAATGATTTTTACGATGAATGGACCTGCAGACGTGATCCAGAATGACTTGGAATAATACATGGTTACGGTACAATGAAGGATATTATTGTGTCGTTTTAGCTTTGAGGTTTAATTGCAATATATAGCAGCAATAAACAAATATACTGCCAGACACTACGTCTCAACAAGCATCTGCAGGAGTGATGCTGCTGTTAGGCTTCAGCCACCATTACAAACAGCTCCAGTGCAGTGTCCTGTCATAAAACCAGCTCTAAACAGCTCTGAATACATTGCTCACTGAGACAGGAGCGTTCAGACTCAGTTTATAACTCTGCAGAAGTAATATATGTACATACATTATAAACACAATACAGCTCTAACTGTCAGGACAGGAATAAATCTAAATTGTCTTGCCATAAATCAATAAAACACCTGCTTCTCCCTTATTGTAAACAAGTACATAAGCTGTCCAATAGCACCCAAATACACACATGCCTCTGAGCTTTTTATATAAGAAATGGTTCACTCCATTATATTTGCAAATCTGTGCACTTACCTCAGATAGTCAATATGACAAGTCCAAATTTTACTTCTTTAGTCTAGAACTAGATCTGCCAGATTAAACACTACAACTCAATAGGCACCAAAAAACGTGCAGTTTCTGAAAAAAATGTCAGCAAAATTTCCCAGAAACCTTTAAAATCTCATTCAGATCTGTATAAAGACTAGTGGGTGTGTTTTAGGACACTGTGTGATCTTCAAGAATTGAGCAAGAAGCACTGATCTAGAATCAGTGTTGGTGATCATGAGTATCATAAATATGGAGTGTAGTGCTTGTAAACTGTATGTGAGTGGGTGTTTTGACTTTCGACTGTGGCTGTTATCAGATGTACCAAAAGTTTTGAATTTTTTTTGTGTGTCTTCCAGCTTTTGACTGTGTGCTGTTTTTTGGGTGTTCCTTACACTTTTTGATTGATAGTGTCAGGTGTACCCAGGCTTTTGACTGGGGCTGTTGGGTGTACCCCGTTTTTTGACTGGGGCTGTTGGGAGTACCGAGTCTTTTGACTGGGACTGTTGGGAGTACCGAGTCTTTTGACTGGGACTGTTGGTTGTACCCAGTCTTTTTTCTGGAGCTGTCGAGTGTACCCAGTCTTTTGACCGGAGCTGTCGGCGTACCCAGTCTTTTGACCGGGGCTGTCGGGCGTACCCAGTCTTTTGACCGGGGCTGTCGGGCGTACCCAGTCTTTTGACGGGAGCTGTCGGGTGTACCCAGTCTTTTGACGGGAGCTGTCGGTGTACCCAGTCTTTTGACTGGAGCTGTCGGGTGTACCCAGTCTTTTGACTGGAGACTGGAGCTGTCGGGTGTACCCAGTCTTTTGTCTGGAGCTGTCGAGTGTACCCAGTCTTTTGACTGGAGCTGTCGGGTGTACCCAGTCTTTTGACTGGAGCTGTCGGGCGTACCCAGTCTTTTGACTGGAGCTGTCGGGCGTACCCAGTCTTTTGACTGGAGACTGGAGCTGTCGGCGTACCCAGTCTTTTGACTGGAGACTGGAGCTGTCGGGTGTACCCAGTCTTTTGACGGGGGCTGTCGGGTGTACCCAGTCTTTTGACCGGGGCTGTCGGGTGTACCCAGTCTTTTGACCGGGGCTGTCGGGTGTACCCAGTCTTTTGACTGGAGACTGGAGCTGTCGGGTGTACCCAGTCTTTTGACGGGGGCTGTCGGGTGTACCCAGTCTTTTGACCGGGGCTGTGGAGTGACTCCAGTAGTGTGTCGTCTGTATCGTCAGTGTCAGTTTTCTGACCCATGTGGGCTGTCGGGGGCAGTTTTCTGACCCATGTGGGCTGTCGGGGGCAGTTTTCT
>BRDA01001298.1:17369-27796 GCA_036984385.1 Crenuchus spilurus | reverse complement strand
TAAAAAAAAAAAAAAAAAAAAAAAAAAAAAGGTCGGGTGCTTTTTAGAGGGACGGGCGGGGATGATCACCAACTCTTTTTTTTTACTTGGCCTTATTATTGAACATTGAATGTCTTTTTTTATTTTGACCAAAACTGTTCACATTTGATGGATTATCTGAACCTATTAATTCAGATTTATACTCATTGGTCATTAATTATAATAATTACATTATTTTCTTAAATCAAATAGTTATTAATTGTTGATAATATATAAAATTAGAGAACGAGTGAGCACTAATTTAAGTACACAACGTGTCCAAATATTTGTGGACACCCCTTCCAGTGAGTGCATTCAACTACTCTAAGTTGACACAGATGTGTAAATGCACACACAGCTTGTCTAGTCCCTGTGGAGAAGTACTGCCAATAGAATATGACTAACCATTAATCTACTGGCACCAGGTCTAATGCCAGGAGAGCTAGAGGTTTATAAAGCCCCCAGCATTGAGCTCTGTAGAAATCCACTACTTTTGGTATGTGTAAGGATGGGGTGGGGTGTTGATCATCCAACATTCTGACCTCACTGATGCTCTTGTTACTGAATGCCATCAGATCCTCACATCAGTGCTACAAAATCCAGTAGAAAGTCTTCCCAGCACAGTAGACAGTTACTCCAACAAAAGCAGGATCAACTTTTTATTACCTTTGATTTGTTTTGCTGTAAGGCTGTACACTCTTAACATGGTCAGATTCTCCAGCTAATTGTCCGACTGCAGCCTAACGTGTTGGATTGGAGTTAATTTGAAGTTCACTTGTGTTCAAGCAGATTTCTGCTTCTGAAAGTGGAACCGAGGACGAAACTGCACTTACGCAATGTTGTTAAATACTGTAGAAATCAGTGGAAACACAGCAGACTTTGTCCAAAACAATGATGCAATACCCTTTAAAGGGCCCTTTATCTAGATCCTACATTCTGCTCTGTAATGTTGTATTTCATCTTTACATGAACCTGTTCCTCTCTTTATGACCCTGACCCTGTGTTCACACTCACCGAGATGCAACCAGACATTCATTCACAGTGAGAGCTGGTGATTTTGAGCGTGATCATTGGTGATGCAAAGTGGGCGGAGTCAGTGATGCAACAAAGTTGAGCAACGTTTAACTTAATGCAGATTGTGATCGAAGTGGTGATGACCATTGAGAATTGAGTGGTGAGGTTCCTACATGTTTGTACTATAGCAATGGAGAACTTGTTGCAGTTGTACTTCTCCATTTTTTACAGTGTATTTGGGACCTAAATAATGCTGCTTGGAGAAGTGTTTGAGAAGTTGTGACTTGTGTATGTGATTCAGCAGTGAAGCTAACAAAGCTGCTAAATACACTTTGGGGTAAGAGCTGTATGGAAAGGTCTGATTAATTTTGTGGACTCTCTATAGCCACTGGCATGTTGTACCACCATGGTAGTTGGCGTGAAATTATGGCAAACAGGGTTCGGGGCACCATGTCACAATCAGAAATAAAACAAGGAGCATACTAGTGATAGACTGATTAAATGATTAAACGGTTGGCTGATTAATTGGGCTGTTTATTGGGTTTTTTTTTTTTTTTTTTTTTTGATAATCAGTGTCCACTGACTAGGCCAAATGTCACATTTACAGGCACATCTGCAGGCAGCCTTATTGGTGTGGCTGCTGTAGAAAGTTAGAGCTCCTCCTAGTGTCAAAAACATCACTGTACAAGCAGATAAAGACAATAATGAATTTTTTTAGATTGATATTTTCTCAGATGAAAAAGAAAGTCACATGATATTGGCATTATGTATCGACCATCGGCTGCCCAAAATATCGGCATCAGCCATTAAACAACCCATATCGGCCAATTACTAAAGCATACTGTTATTCATTGTGCTGCTTATTACTGATTTTTTACTACTTTAGCTTTACACTTAATGTAAATGATCTCTGTTCTGATTGGCTGCCTAATCCAGACTGAAACACTTAAGTGTGAAAAGGGAGGGGCTATAACTTGTGCATTATGACATCGTGACAACAGGGAATTCTTTATGAGCTGCTTAGTTTCTATATATGAACAATAAGTCAACTTTTAACGGTATTGTTGAACCTCTTTTGTTTAATGAAAGGGAGGAAAGGGATGTCTTTTATGATATGGGCCCTTTAAGAAGAAAGCATCCAGTAACGGGATTCACCTTGAAGAGTTCCTGCAGCCATGCTCATGATTAGCTGTCAGTGGTGGCATTATTAGCATGATGTAAAACTCGTAGCATGTTGCCTCCTGACCTCTAGCTAATAGAAGGAACACTACATAATGCTGTTTACATTATAATATAGTGTGACTTTGAGCTTGTATTGAAACATCAGGTCAGTTGATCATTTTAGACGTGACGGAGTGGTCCTGGCACTTAAATAACTGGTCTCAGGCCACCGTCCATTTTCCGTTCTCTATTCTCCATAATGCATTGGAGCGCATTTGCTCTGGCTTGCTCATCTCTCTGGCTGAAAGCCTGCGTTGGAGGACGGCTGTAATGGTGTCATTTGGGTTCGTGGTGCTGGCACACGCTTATGGTTGGGGAAATTGCTCAGTCGTTTGGGTGGAACACAAGTTCTTCTCCGTCCAATTCCTCATTTCCTCCATTCCTCATTAGAGGAACCTGCCATATGAAATTCTCCATGGTTCTGGGCACCGTGTCACACCCAGCAGAACGTTCAGGAACATACAGCTGTTCATTCCGCTGCTTATTATTGATTTATTTGCTCAGATGAGTAGACTGGATTTATTATTGCCAAAAAGAATCTGTCATAACTCCGCCCACAGATCTATTTTCCCATAGCTCTGCCCACAAATGTATTTTTTATAGCTTCTCACAAATGTATTGTTCTGTAGTTCCACTCAAAAATGTATTCTTTCATGGTTCTGCCTACCAATGTACAGGTAGTTCCCGGGTTACGACGTTGATCCGTTCCTATGTTCGTGTCGTAAACCGAATTTCGTGTAAGTCGGAACATATGTAAATACTGTACATAAATAACATACTGTAAGACTTATCCTATCCTAACACCTATCCTAACACAGTAATGATCAAAAAACACATATAAAATATGTTTAATAATGAAAGGAAACAGGCGCGTAACCATGTATTCTTCCGACGCGCACACTGCCACGCACACCAAACAGGAAAAAAGGCTTTATACAGTAAATGGGAGATGTGTCGTAACCACGAAACATCATAACTCGGGGACGACGTAACCCGGGGACTACCTGTATTTCTTCATAGCTCCACCCACAAAAGTATTCTTTCATAGCAATGCCCACATATGTATTTCTTAATAGCTCCACCCACAAATGTATTATTCTGCAGTTCTGCCCACAAATGTAATCTTTTATAGTTCTGCTAACAAATGTTACTTTCTTAGTATTTGTATTCTTTTGTATTCTTTTGTAGCTCTCCCTGCAAATGCATTGTTTCGTAGCTCCACCTACAAATGTGTCCTATCATAGCTTATACCACAAATGGCACAAATTGTATCTCCGCCCACAAATGTGTTCCTGTGATAGCTCTGCCCAAAGTGTTCTTGAGAAGCTCAGTGTATAAATACCTACATTAACAGTGAGGTGTTGATTTGGATCTGATGAGAACCTGTTTGTTGAGTGTTGCTCTCCGGTTGAAATGTTCTGACACTGGGCTGGACTGAGCCTGCTGGTGTGCCAGTTTAATTTGAACATATAAACAGTGCGGAACGTAGAACATGTTGACTCTGACACAGTAAATAAAGTCAGGAGAAGCTGGAGTGTTTAATCAATTATTATTCTGATTAGTATGGCTGTTATGATGCCGCAGCAGGTGGAGGTGCAAAATGGTGTGTGTGGTGGGTGTCTGGTTGAAGCAGAATGTTCTGCTGTGTAATGAAGTGAGTGTGCTGGTCTGGCTGAGATTCGGGTTTATTCGGGCCGTTTGGTCACGTCTGGGGGAAGCGATAAGAAATCTTTAATATGATGCCTCTTTGATGGGTTACCATAGCAGCCAATATCACCACATCCAGATAAGGTGCGTATTATGCTCCAAAATAGTTATTAAAGTAGTTCTGGTTATGAAAGGTGTGATGGAGGAAGACTGTGCATGGAGCGTATTTATAGATCATCCTGAAGGAGTGGTTATACTTTTTTCTGCAAATTAATGATTTCTATAATCAGTTAATCTGTCAGATGTTTGTCAGTTAATCTGCAGATCTGTTCTGCAGTTTATCTGAACTCTGCTTCACTACAGCACCAGATCTTTTTTTACGTGATTTTATACGATGAATTGATAGGAGTGATATCGTATTACAGTCTGTCAGAATGACTGTGTCCATCATATGAACATTATAGAACACTTTCTAAATAAATAAAGGAACTCATATCGCCCCCTACACTTCCTGTAGAGTATTACAGTCTGTCAGAATGACTGTGTGCATCATATGAACATTATAGAATACTTTCTAAATAAATAAATGAACTCGTATCGCCCCCTACACTTCCTGTAGAGTATTACAGTCTGTCAGAGTGACTCTGTGGATCATATGTACATTATAGAGCACTTTTTAAATAAACAATAGAGGTAATATCGCCCCCTACACTTCCTGTAGAGTATTACAGTCTGTCAGAATGACTGTGGATCATATGAACATTATAGAGCACTTTTTATATAAAGACGAAGGTACTATCGCCCCCTACACTCCCTTTGAAAAGCTCTACACCATGGACTGGGGAAATCCCCCCCTCCCCCTGCTGGCTGGCAAACTGTGTGCTGATTGTACTGATTACTGTAAATTGTCTTGGGCTGGAACAGCTCTATATAAATTATACTCATAATGTGCATCATAAGTGATTAAAGTTTTATTCCACTGCTGTGAAATCCAGCACTCTACTTGTACAAATCTATGAAATCTGTGATATTTGAGAAGCTAGATGCATAAAATGAAGGAAATTGTTCTGTGAATTTATTTGGGCCCTTGTGATGGAGTATTATAGAGCATGTTTGTTTGAAAACAGAGCCCTCTTGCTCTGCTGGCTGTGCTGTATGTGTGTTCTACTAAAGACATAGTTCTGTTTCCTGGTAATGTGTTGGTTTCACACATGAGCTGTCCCAGTAATTTAAAGGGGGGATTGTACCAGCTCAGGTCTCATGGAGGTGGACAATCCCATCAGTCTCTGACTCCACGTTTGACCTCTTCCTGTGTAATTATGCTTACTTTCTGCAGGAGAACAAACAGCAGCATTTCATCTTTATCCATACACTGTGTCCAAATGTTTATGGACACCTCTTCTAATGAATGCATTCAGATACTTTAAGCTGCATCCATTGCTGACACAGATATACTAATGCAGACATAGCTTGTTTAGTCCCTGTAGAGACGTACAGCCAATAGAATAGGACTCTTATGGGCTAGAGGGGTGTAAAGCCCACCAACATTGTGCTGTGGAGAAATGAAACTGTGTTCTCTGCTCCATTCAGTACTTTTGGGAGGAGTTGGGGATGAGGTGGGGTGGTGATCATTCAACATCCTGACCTCACTAACACTCTTATTACTTAATTCAATCAGATTCTCACAGCAATGCTCCAGAATCTGGTAGAAAGTCTTCTCTGGACAGTAGACAGTTGCTCCAACAAAATCAGGATACACTCGTTTTTTTTTATATCCTTTATTGAAAACAATGAATGACCACCATATACTTATTCCATATAGTGTATATGTCAATGAGCTTTGTTCTGATTGGCTGTGCCAGTCCAGGTTGGAATACTTCAGCATATAAGGGGTGGGGCTCTAGACTGAATAGACGGGTGTATTTAATATCCTTAAACAATGAATGAGCATGTGTGCAATAATGCAAGTTGGTTGTTCCTCTCTTCATTTATACACAATAACTGATGTTTTACATATTACATGCTCATCACCAAATTATTGAATATTAAATAATATACTTGAATTATCATTTTTTCTCAGATTGTATACTGATGCATGCCCTGAAGGGGGCGTGTCCATTGCGATGAATTGCCTAAACTTAGCCCAGAACAGACACGAGCCTGAGAATCCCAGGACTGCTTTATTCACACAGTGTACAGAACCACTGTTCTAAAGTTCTTTAAACATCAACTTTTAGAGTCAGAGCGACAGCTCAGGCTTAGCTCTCCCTCTGGCACTCTGTTATTCTCCTCTCGCTCCTCTCCTGATGAGCTGCAGCTGTCTGTGACTACAGGAGGAGCTTTCAGGCTACGTGAGGGGCATAGATGGCATCTCTGCCTTACATCCACCATATATACCATCAGCGATAACATAAAACCAGCTGACACGAAGATCATTGATGATCAGTGGAGCAGCAAGTGAGGAGTCAGATCTAGAAGTTCATGAGGTTTAAAGCTACGTCGCTCACATTACAAGCCTCATTACTCAATTCAGATTTTTTTTTTTTTCGGATGGGATCTTCACAGTTCACATTCATAAAGGTGACCTGTATCTGCCTGCAATTTGAATGACACTCTGACACGACACACATGCACACATTGATACGTTTATGCACTTTGTCTTCATCGTGCAAAATTTGTCACATTTGTACTGAGTTGCCAAGTTTGCAAAAATGCAGTTTTCGGTAAAAATTTAGAGGTGGCGGGATTAAATTTTTTTTTTCTGCTTAACAGAAAATTAAACAAATGACAAATAAATATTTACTTATTAAAGCTTCTGCATATGTCTGTGATTAGACACTTTAGATTTTAAAATACTTTCAGCTTGTGTAATGTCTTTAAATCTGGATTTAGGGGATCTGGCAACGCTCTATTTGTGTGTATTGAGACTGGTAAAACAGATGTGTTAGTAGCTTAATGTGATGCTGTTTTGCTCAGGACAGTAAACAGCTGGTGGACTGCTCGTGATCAGGTGGAGAAGGTGAATAAAAGCCAGCCAGCTTCTTTTGCTCTTTAGCAGCTTTGTGTGTGAACAGGAGTGAAGCTAGCACTTTATGAAGTGTTGTTTTTTATATGATCTGTGAGAGCTGTGAGGCCATCACTCTCTCAGTGCCCTATTCTCATCTCTCTCTCTCTCTCTCTCTCCCTGTCTGTTCATTTCTCAGCGTGATTCAGGACAAGTTCTGTGGAATCATCAACATCTGCGTGGAGGCTCTTCACGACGTCATGACTGAAGATCCAGACACAGGAACCTTCAAAGAGTAAGACTGAGTGTGTGTGAGGGTGACTGAGGGTTATTGTGTGTGTGCGTGATGGATCTCTCTGAATTCTGGTCTTTTTGTTTGCTAAGCATCTGTTCAGAGGTCCTTATTTGACTTGGACTTAACGTTGTTCGCACATCTAGCCTGAGTCTAGTTTTTGACCTGTGTAGATTGTATCCAGATAGTTTTTTTGTTTGTTTGTTTGTTTGTTTTTGAACAGCCAAAATCCACATGAAATCAGATACAAACCACTTTCAATGGTGGTTTGAAATAAGATTACAATCTGATTTGTACAGATCCATCTCAGTCCAGACACTTTCATACCTTTCATAGCACTCACAGTACATCAAAGAACGACCACGTCAGACCTAGAGTGATGGTAGTGGAGGGATCAAAAAACATCCCAGGACTCGAAATAGTCCAGCCCACTATCTGACTGAAAACAGCTCTACACAAGGTTAAAACTGACCCTCAATCTGATCTAGAGTCCAATCACAGACATTTGATGAAGCTTTAACTATTTTTTGCTACTCTTAAATCTTAATCTTATTCCAAATCTGGCAACTTATATAACTTAAAATACTTTGCTCTCTATAAAAATATCTCTTGTCAAAATTATAAAAGTTAGTATGAACATGCTGCAATAAAACATGAAAAAAAAATTATGCTTTTCCACAAACTTTTTTTGGTAGAATACATCTCTAGGATGCTCCTGAACACATCATCAGTGATGTATCCTGGGGTCATTGGGTGTTTCGGGTCTTTCAACATCATACACCCTCACCCAGGCGACCCACCCATGGTTGATCAGACCCGGCTTGTGTTCAGGTGGCATTCGCTACTCCCCATGGATCACCTCTCCTGATCCAGAGCCATCTGGAGGCTTTCTCTGCTTCCTCTGTGATATTCTTGATGGCTCTTTTCCTCTGCATCCCGGTAATGCCCAGTGCACTCAAGGTTTTTTAGAGTGATTGGCCCGCAAACCCTCTGCAGCCAACCTCGATGGGCATACACTTTGCCTTCCAGACCTGCTTCTGACAGTCAATGACCAACTCCTCGTACTTGGTCCTCTTTCTCTCGTGGGCCTCGTCCAGTCTGTCCTCCCATGGCACTGTTAGCTCCATCAGGATGATGTTCTTCGTCTCCTCTGAGACGAGGAGCATGTCTGGTCTCAGGGTGGTTGTGGGAATGTGTTGGGGGAACTTCAGCTGCTTCTCAGAAATTGATTCTGATTCTTCAGGTCGACAGACAGCTGCCAGTCTTTCGCAGTCGCCAGTAGTCCTGGTGGGTTCCTGGCTCCTGCTGTTTTTCCCAGGCGCTCGCCAGCCTTCACAAAGGCGATCGTCTGGGTGGTGAAGCGGGACCGTCTACTGCTGCTGATTCCCATGCTGATAGCTTCCACGATGGGTCTCAGGACCTGGTTGTGGCGCCAGGTGTATCGCCCCTGCCCAAGAGCTACTTGACAGCAGCTCAGAATGTGCTCCAATGTGCCCCTGACTGGGCACTGCAGACAGTTGGGAGACTCCATCTTGCCCCAAATGGAGAGGTTTGATGGGCTAGGTAGATTGTCGTATACTGCCTGGACAAGGAACTTTATACGCTGTGGCTCTGCCCGCCACAGCTCTTTCCATGTGACTTTTCGGTCCATGGCCTGCTCCCACCTTGTCCAGGCACCTTGCTGCCTCTGGCCGACAGCTCTGTTGGTCCTCCGCTCCTCCACCTCTGCCATCACCTCCTCCTGCATCAGTCTGCGTCTCTCCTTCTCCTTGACCTTCTCATACTCTGGTGTTGTAAAGGTCCCCAGGCCAGCTTTACCACGGGTTACTGTTCCAACCAGGGCTCTGTGTCGTATCCGAGACTTTGCCTGTGATACAGCTTCATCGGCTCTCCACTTCCTCCCGGTTTTCACTTTCACCCCTGCCTGGGCCACCTTGGGGTCACTGGAGTCCCTGTACATTATTACTTCTCTAGCCCATGTCACCTTAAACTCCTCCTCCAGTGATCTCAGTGGCAGTTGTAGCTTGGTGTTGCGTCCATAGATCGTGATGCTACTAAGGCTCCTAGGCAGACCCAGCCACCTCCTGAGGAAGCTGCTGACTTTCCTCCCTAAGCCCTCCACGATTGAGATGGGAACCTCGTAGACAAGCAGAGGCCAAAGTACCCTAGGCAGGATGCCGTATTGGTAGATCCAAGTCTTGAACTTACCGGGAAGCCCAGATCGGTCCACTGCTCTCAACCAGCTCTCCAACTCCTGGCAGGTTTCCTGAACCGATGCTGAATCCTTCAGGCTACTGTTAAATACCTTGCCAAGGCTCTTCACTGGTTTCTCAGAGACAGTTGGGATTAATGCCCCTCCGATGCTGAAGCGGAACTTGTCCACAACTTAATAAAATAACAAATTAAAATATTCAGTTTTCTTTGCTCTTAAGCCATTTTAGAAAAATATGATGTTTTGTATTGAAGTGCCGTCTTAGATTAAATTCCTTAATTACAGCCACATTAGCTCCACAAATAAGACACACAGGTTTACCGGAAATCTCAATAAACATATACTCATCCTCCCATCGGTTTTGAAAGGCTCTGTTTTCAGAATCAACTTTTCTTTTCGCCATTGGTAAGTGCTAACTTTGATGTTACAATAGTGTTGCAGACAGTAATGGACACTTGACTTGAATGACGCAGAAATGTTCCCAGGTAACCTATCATTCGGCAAGGCAGCTGTTGCACTGCATTATGGAATCTGTAGTTTTTGGTGTTATCAGTGCTTCATATCGCCGGGCCACTAATAACAATAATAGATCAGTGTAAAAATTATCTCGCGGTCCGGATATAATTGTATTACAGGCCGGATCTGGCCTGCGGGCCTTGAGTTCGACACCTATGTTGTGGTGGATGTTGATGAACATACTGATCTACAGATATTCACATTATCACGGATTTATTGAAATACAGCAGAATTCAATAGTATTAAGTTCAGGCTTAGAAGCAGGGTGAAGATTAGGTGTAGGATCAGGGTTAATGATATAAACATAATTAATCTCTCTCTGTCTGTGTCTCTCTCTCTCTCTCTCTCTCTCTCTCTCTCTCTCTCTCTCTCTCTCTGTCTCTCTCTGTCTCTCTCTCTCTGTTTCTGTCTCTGTCTCTCTCTCTCTGTTTCTGTCTCTGTCTCTCTCTCTCTGTTTCTGTCTCTGTCTCTCTCTCTCTGTTTCTGTCTCTGTCTCTCTCTCT
>BRDA01001298.1:0-15642 GCA_036984385.1 Crenuchus spilurus | reverse complement strand
TCAGCCGTCAGTGTTCAGGAGTCTGCGTTCAGCCGTCAGTGTTCAGGAGTCTGCGTTCAGCCGTCAGTGTTCAGGAGTCTGCGTTCAAGAGTCTGCTTTCAGCTGTCAGTGTTCAGGAGTCTGCGTTCAGCCGTCAGTGTTCAGGAGTCTGCGTTCAGCCGTCAGTGTTCAGGAGTCTGCGTTCAAGAGTCTGCTTTCAGCTGTCAGTGTTCAGTAGTCTGCGTTCAGGAGTCTGCTTTCAGCCGTCAGTGTTCAGTAGTCTGCGTTCAGCCGTCGGTGTTCAGGAGTCTGCGTTCAAGAGTCTGCTTTCAGCCGTCAATGTTCAGTAGTCTGCGTTCAGGAGTCTGCTTTCAGCTGTCAGTGTTCAGGAGTCTGCGTTCAGCCGTCGGTGTTCAGGAGTCTGCGTTCAGCCGTCGGTGTTCAGGAGTCTGCGTTCAGCCGTCGGTGTTCAGGAGTCTGCGTTCAGCCGTCGGTGTTCAGGAGTCTGCGTTCAGGAGTCAGCTTTCAGCTGTCAGTGTTCAGTAGTCTGCGTTCAGGAGTCTGCTTTCAGCTGTCAATGTTCAGTAGTCTGCATTCAGGAGTCTGCTTTCAGCCGTCAGTGTTCAGTAGTCTGCGTTCAGGAGTCTGCTTTCAGCCGTCAGTGTTCAGTAGTCTGCTTTCAGCCGTCAGTGTTCAGTAGTCTGCTTTCAGCCGTCAGTGTTCAGTAGTCTGCGTTCAGGAGTCTGCTTTCAGCCGTCAGGGTTCAGTAGTCTGCTTTCAGCCGTCAGGGTTCAGTAGTCTGCGTTCAGCCGTCAGTGTTCAGTAGTCTGCGTTCAGCCATCTGTATCCAGAAGTCTGCATTCAGCTGTGTTCAGCCTTCTGCATTCAGTTTTCTGCGGTCTGCCATCTACGTTCAGGAGTCTGCATTCAGCCGTCTGCATCCAGGAGTCTGCATTCAGCCGTCTGCGTTCAGCCGTTTGCGTTCAGTTTTCTGCGGTCTGCCATCTACGTTCAGGAGTCTGCGTTCAGCCGTCTGCATCCAGGAGTCTGCGTTCAGCCGTCTGCATCCAGGAGTCTGCATTCAGCTGTCTGCGTTCAGTAGTCTGCGTTCAGGAGTCTGCTTTCAGCCGCCAGTGTTCAGTAGTCTGCTTTCAGCCGCCAGTGTTCAGTAGTCTGCGTTCAGCCGTCTGCGTTCAGCCGTCTGCGTTCAGCCGTCTGCGTTCAGCCGTCTGCGTTCAGCCGTTTGCGTTCAGTTTTCTGCGTTCAGTTTTCTGCGGTCTGCCATATACGTTCAGGACTCTGTGTTCAGCCGGCAGTTTTCAGGAGTCTGCGTTCAGGATTCTGCTTTCAGGAGTCTGCGTTCAGCCATCAGCATTCAGGAGTCTGTGTTCAGGAGACAGTATTCAGTTGGAGGGCTGCTGCTGTTTTTAGAGATGAGTCAGTCTGTTTTTAAATGTGACTTCTGGCTGGCGTGCAGTTCTAAATGATGATCTCCGGGCTGAAAGTGCACGGGTTCTTTGCTGCGTGGATTGATCGTACTCCAGAAAAACATCAAGGCTGAATTGGATCTTTGGAGTGTGTGTGACTGTGGCTGTTTATCTGTCTGATACACTCTGGCTCTCCAAGGTCATCTTCGTTGGCATTAATCTGGGGTCCATCGATCTGTCCTGCTCCAACTAACAATTTACAGCCACAGTGATGTCACACTGCTAACATGTTGCCTCATGTTTCAGCACACTTTCAGATGTTTTCTCCTTTAACTCGGGCGTGGTGGGGCATCCTGGACTCTTTAGAACTGACCTTGCTTCTGCTTCTCTACTGTCCATCCTCTCTTCAGTTATTACTCTCATCTCACCCAGTTTACATTGTTCTCAATGCAGCTACCGGACAAAGATCCAGACACTTTGTATAGAAGAACATTTGTGTAGATCAGAGAACCTCCACACAGTCTAAAAGTTCCCAACCAATTCAGTTTTTAGAACTGCACATGCAACCAAGAACCATTTAGGAACCTCTATATTTAAGATAATACAGATGAGAGCAGTTCTCTGTTTAAACTGAAGTCAATCTCACTCAAATCATTAATTAGCCTTGAATCTCTCACGGCAGCCTTTAATTACAGTGTAACAGCTGTTTAATAGAGGGTTAATTAACCCCCGCAGTGCTGTCATTACCTATTATATCATACAGTAGAAACAGTCATTATATGATATGTAAGTAATTATATAATACAGGAAACAGGTACAAATGTTCACTTCTTTCAGAACACCAGCTGTCTGATTTTCTGCATAAATGTTCCTAAACATTGTTCTGGATTAGTCCGGTTCTTGTTTAAGTTGTGACTGATTTCTTTCTAATACAGCCAGAGTTTCAGTAACACTGTGATTAGAGCAGTCATGGCCTAAAGGTTAGAGATGGAGGCTTGAGAATGAAAGATTGCAGGTCAGTCCCATGAACAACCTCTCAGCCGTGTTGAGATGTTCAGTCATCTCTAATAGTAGTGATTATGTAGCTTCTTGATACTGTATGACACACTGTTATATATAAACATGGACTAAAGGACAAGCTTCAGGAGTCCATTATTCTTGACTGTTGTGACTCTGTATTCCTGAGTCAGTATTCTGGAGTCAGCATTTAGGATGCTTGGATTTGGTATTAAGGAGTCAGTACCCACCAGGCACAGACCTTATTCACAACGCTGTATTGATGCTGCAAGAATCTAGACAACATTGTCAGAACATTTTCACAACATCATTGTGCCTGCTGGGTACTCAGGGAGTCTGGAGTCAACATTTAAGCGTCAGGATTCAGTATTCAATGACTGATGGTGTCCTTGAGCAAGCAGCTAACCCCCAGTGTGATATATATCTTGATATTATGTTTTGTGTCTTTTATAATATTATGTATCAATTCAAGTCTTCTTTTTTTAATGGGTGCCATGTGGGTGGTGAGTGGATGTATCGCTTAGAGCTTGTAAAACGTCTTGTTTCTATTGATCCTTCTCTTTTTTAATAAAAAAAATTGTTCACAAATATATTCTATCAAGACATCTGTTTACTGGACTAACATACTTTTGATATAATTTGTGATGGTATTTTACTCTGTATTTTGTTATATATTGGTAACCAAATCAGCCACCAATAAACTTGCTAATAAATGTAAATTTGTTAAACCCCTCCCCCACCAATAGATGGCAGTTTTACCATCTTCAACCATTCCACTCTTCCATTGCCGTATAAACAGCGTAATGATGTACTGCTGACGGTTTTCCTAAAGTTAAGAATAAGAATACTTCACCTTGCTTACAGTATCACTGTAATATATCACAGTATATTGTATCATAAGCCCTGTATTATGATATCCTGCATCATGTTTTGTAACTCAAATGAAAGAGCTCTTGGCCAGTGAATAGGATTATGGGATTGATGTCACTGATGTGCTGCATCAGATTTATGCTGCATTCAGAATCTGACAGACTTTACCACATATGCTGCTGAAAATGCTGCCTGCTTTGTCAGCTGCTCCCTGAACTGACCACAGCAGCATTTATACCAGCAAACTGTAGGTGAAGTATAATATTTTGTGAACTACTCTTTATAGTCTTCTGGCAGTCAGCAAATCAAAAGCTCTGAGGACTTAAGTCATTTTGTTAAAATGCCAAAGGACTTGTCCAGTCATTTCACTTAGACTGAACAAGATGATTGGATGGCTTCACCTACAAATGTGTTCTCTCAAAGCTCCACCCACAGATGTGACCTTTCATAGCTCACAAATGTAATTTTTCATTGTTTTGCCCTCAGATGTGTTCTCTTATCTCCACCTTTTCATGGCTAAACCCTCAAATGTCTTTTCATAACCAATCCCACAAATTTGCTCTTTCATAGCACCACCCTTATATTTTTATAGCACCACACCCCAGTGTGTTATTTCAAAGCTCCTCCCACAAATGTGCTCTTTCATATCTCCACCCTAAAATGTGCTCTTCTATAGTTACACTCACGTGTTCTATCATAGCTCCTCCATTAAATGTGCTCTTTCATATCACCACCCTCAAATATATTTTTATAGCTCCGCCTTCAAATGTGTTCTGTCATAGCTCCTCCCACAAATGTGCTCTTTCATATCTCCACCCTAAAATGTGCTCTTCTATAGTTACACTCGCGTGTTCTATCATAGCTCCTCCATTAAATGTGCTCTTTCATATCACCACTCTCAAATATATTTTTATAGCTCCGCCTTCAAATGTGTTCTCTCAAAGCTCCACCCACAGATGTGACCTTTCATAGCTCACAAATGTAATTTTTCATTGTTTTGCCCTCAGATGTGTTCTCTTATCTCCACCTTTTCATGGCTAAACCCTCAAATGTCTTTTCATAACCAATCCCACAAATTTGCTCTTTCATAGCACCACCCTTATATTTTCATAGCACCACACCCCAGGCTGTTCTGTCATAGCTCGTCCCACAAATGTACTCTTTCATAGCTCTCATAGCTCATAGCTTTCAAATGTGCTTGTTCATAGCTCCACCCACAGACGGAGCCAAAAGAATGTCATCTCCTCATGTTTTATTGTGATTATGTTGAAATCTTGCAATTTAATGAGAATTTTAGATCCCAGAACAACAGAATTGACTCTCAGTAGTGATTTCTCAGTTCCTGTGTCTGGGAATCATAATTCTGGAGATATGTACTTATGGTTTAAAAAAAAACTTTATACACTGATAAAATGTAATCAGATCTTTCCTCAGATTAACTTTAGGTTAAAGCAGTTGAGCATTTTTGTGAGAGAAAAAATATGGTTTTGATCTTGTATATAAACTTTGTTTGTGTGTGTGTGTGTGTGTGTACAGTTGGCACTGGAGGATCCGGTCCACTCCGTGTCTCTGCAGCAGGTCGTGTATGAGAAGCTGAAGGCTCAGCAGCTCCTGATGGGCGAGTCTGGTTTTCAGGCTTTGATGGAGACGGTGGACACCGAGATCGTCCGGCAGCTCCAGGAGTTTCTACATGGCTTCTGAAGAGCAGCACAAACACCAAAACTACAGCAAACCAGCTTCCTTTATTATTTTTATGATTATTATGATTATTATTATCATTATTATTTTGTATGTTTTCATTGAGTTACTCTTCAGCTCACATCAGAAACTAGAGCGAGACTCTAAAGACAGAAGATGCTCAGAAGCTTCTCCAGGAGACAGTGTTGACACGTTCAGATTCCCGCTCTCATTCCTCTTGGTCCTGTGTTCAGGTTAATGCTGCTAGTGATGTTCCTCCTCTCTTCTCTGCACACTGTGGAAGATCTGCAGGATTAATGTAACAGAACTATAATCTCAGATTATTTAAGGCTGCCAGATTAACCTGAAGTTAAACTGACCTTTTGGCTTCTTTATTGAACTCTAACGTTCTTTTTAATATTAGAGAACGTTAATCAGACAGATCAGATCGGTCACTTCTAATTTTTGCCTTGTTCCCCCTGCAGTGTTGATGATGCCCAATAGTGAGGTTCTAAAATTATCAGCTTAATTAAATGAAGTGTAGAAATGTCTGATCTTCATCTTTTAATCCTGCTTCTAATCCACATCCAGACCTGACAGTCACCTGAGGATCCAGACGTGTCTAAGTAAGACCTTGTTTAAAGTAAACTGAGCAAATTCTGGACTTTGTTTATTTTGTTTTTGGTAGAGAATTGGAAGTGCAGAGCAGTACTAGTATTGCCTGACACTGTGACTGAGTTTAGAATAAAAGCCTTATTTACTGAACATTTCATGGGTTGCAACTGACGTCACAAATGAAACTGCCGCCATAGTGGGTACCTACTGTCTGATTCATTCATGCCTTCAATATGCTGCGCTGTGGGATGTGACAACAAGAAAAGGGATAAAGGATTATCATTTCATAGACTTCCCAAAGACACAGGCTGGAGGGTACAATGGCTGCCAAGATCAAACGGGCAAACTTTGCAGTGCACATTTTATCTCCGGCGAGTAACTCTTGGTTAACAACTGAGTTAGTGTTAGCCAAGCTAATTAGGTTGGGTAGCTAGCTCGTTTGCTGTGTGAATTTACTTGCTTTTGCTAGTCAAACTGTTTAATAAGACGTTTCAGCAGACTGTGATATTATTAGATTTGCGCCAAGTTACTTTTAGGGTTATCAAATTACAATCAACTTTTTTTGTTTAGAAGTCTAAAGCTCAAAATAAACATGATGGATTACAACATGGTGTTTAGTCACATAGCTTAGCTTTGACAAGGAATATTTTCTTTCTTTTTTTTTCAGATGACATATTTTAGGCTCCGTTACACAGCTAGCTTTGAAGTATTTGTATGCATTTGTGCTTTTGTAGGCTTTCAAGCATTGTCCTGAATAAGCAACAGGTTATGAATTAAGCATATGTAAGTATCAGAAAATGACGGGTTTGGCAATGAATCTGACGAGACTAGCGGACGATAAAATGATCATAAATATGGGTCGTATTCAATTGAGGGCATCTTTTCTGAGTATCGTTTCTGCTCTGCTGTGTTTCATGTGCCAAGTTTGCTCCACTGTTTTTGTTGCATGAAGTACTCAACATGGCGGCGACCACAACAAAACCAAATGACTACAAGGCATGAATAACTACACTCAGCATTTTCAGTCATATTCAAACCAGTTTACTGTACCAACCTGATTTATCTTCAAATAAAAACTCACTGACGTACTCATTTGCAGACAGCAGCTGTTACTCAAATATAAGCTCAAGAGTTTCAGGTTTGTTTGTGTGATATCTGTTAAAGGAAAAGTCTAAGCTCATATTTAACACTAGAACTACAAATGGTGGTAGCACACTACCACACCTATAACCTCCTAAAACCTAGAACCTGGTAAAATTTTACCACTGCCCCCCCCCAGCCCGACACCCTGCTGAGAAGGCCATTAGCCCCCTATTGATTTGCTAATTACATGACACATTCCAGGGCACAGTGAGGAAAAGATTTTCAAAAACTCAGGCCTATTTGCTTCTGCCTCAATCCTATATTTTGTTATTTTTTTCGTTAGATACAGTGCAACTGCACATAGTTCTATATAATATAGTATAATATATATTATTTATATATAATATATAGCTATATATGTAATGATTTTCATCTTTAGGATAGAGAGAGAGAGAGAGAGAGCTGAGGTGAGCTGAGGTGGTACCGGTTGGATGAGGGGTGTGCTATTTTACATAACAGTACTTTGCTAATAGCTCTCTAATCTGTGACAAGGAGGAGGGGGAGGCTTCAGGGGCTTCAGGGATTACAGGAGTTTTAGGAGGGAGACTTTGAAAATTCCTCAGAATGTCTCCGTAGCTCTAGTGTTAATCCATTTTCCAATCAATTGTATTCTCAATCATCCAAGACTTGCTTCTTTAGAATTAGTATTGCAAGCCTAACAAACTAGGGCGACCAGTCGTTGCAATTTTCTTGGGACAGTGCTCCCTGGAAATGTTTTTATCTCGTTTTTAACTGTGAAAACACACCAGAAAGTCCTAAGAAGGACATGCAGCAGAGCACATGGGCAAACATCTCAGATTGTGCTTGTTTTGGCCAACAGAGGGCACTGTCTCCTGTTGTCTACTTAACAATTCTACTACATGCTCTCCTAGTTTTACAGAATACAAACTCCTTATATTTTATATATATATATATATATATATATATCTTATTTATAGACATACAGTCTAGTTTAATGTAGGCTACAAAACACATTAAACTGGAGCTGTCTTCCTTTTTGTTGAGTAGATTAAAACTTTAGACGTTTTAATGATTTATTGTCCACCAAACTGTCATTTTTATTTAATAAATCCGCTCTGTAAATTATAACCAGCCCTAGAACTCAACAGTCACCTAAGCAGCACACCACCCAAGTTTCTCACAATCCACAGCCCAGTCTTAATCAACTAGTCTGTGAGAGCTTAATTAAGATCAGGTTGAATTTTGAGCAGATTCAGAGAAGTTTTGGAAACAGTTAATGCGAGAACTTTTCATACCGTGGCGAGATCCTCAGCTGCTGTAGTTAACAGTTATACTTAAAATTCTTCTACAGATGTGATTTGAAGCTCCAGGAAGTCTCTTTGACTACACTGCCTTTCTGCTGCTGAAAAATGAAAGAAGAGCTGAAGCTGTGAAGATCAAATGTAAAAGTTTCTGCTTGGTCCATTTTGGCTGTAAAGTCGTTTAGAGACTAAAGCTCCATTGATGTTTAGATGAGTTTGATCTTGCTGGTTATTTTAATCTAATGTCTTGTACTGTTAACAGTAACGTGATATCAGATTATTTCTGGTTAATTAGGTGACACATCTGTGAACTTAATGGTTTGTCAGTCACTGAAGGTTCTGCTTCCTGACCCTGAAGGTTCCTGATGGTGTTCCAGTGGTGATGAAATGAGGTCAGACCCTGCTGCTTAATGAAGATCAGAACAAGTTCAGAGTGACAGTCATTACTCATTAATAATCCAGTAATTTCATCTTAATGATGTGCTTAACGATGTGAATGCACTATAGATGCCCGCACATGAATGTAAAGCTGGATGTTCCTATCGCCAGGCCAGCTGTGTGCGCGCGAAGGACATAGGGGATTCTGAAAGCCAGCGAGACAGCCTGGACTCTGTCAGACGGTCATTAAAATCAGAACCTTGTTTACAAAATGGACAGTAAGTTCCTCTTACTGTCGAACTTTACTCCCTACATAGTGTACTATGTACACCTCACAAAGAGCTGTTTGGAATTCAGCCGTGTTTATTGCATGGATAGAGTTTGAGGAAGCACCTGAGGTTCAGCCTGGATTTGAAGCTTCTCGCAGCAAATCTAAATAAAACAAACATGAGACATTCTTTACTTTTTATATTTTAGTATTACAGAACATCATTCTCTACTTTAATCCAAGGCTTAACACTAAACTTTAATGAAGGAACACTAAAGCCCTTTAGCTAGCTGCCATGCTCTGCCCTCAGTTTAAACAGAGTGCTTACACTTGGTCCCTTCAAATAGTAGAACATTTAATCCAGTTTTTCAGGCGTTGTGTGTTGTGCCAGTCTTTAAGGCTTTCACTCTTGGTAATGCTAGTCTTTAGGGCTCTTAATATTGTGCCAGTCTTTATGGCTATTATTCCTGGCATTGTCAGTCTTTAGGGCTCTTATTCTTGGTAGTACCAGTTTTTAAGGCTTTTACTTTTGGTATGCCAGTCTTTGGTGTTTTCACTGTTGTCAGTGCTATTCTTTAGTGCTTCTACTTTGGTAGTGCCAGTGTCTAGGGCTCTTAGTCTTGGTAGTGCCAGTCTTTAAGGGTTTCACTCTTGGTAGTGTCATTCTTTAGTGCTTTAACTTTTGCTAGAATCCATCTTGGGCGCATTCACTTTTGGCACAGCCATTCTTTAGCCTGTTTCCTCTTGGTAGAGCCAGCCTTTGAGGCTTTTACTCTTATTAGCACCATTTTTTTATGCTTTCACTCTTGGTAGAGCCATTTTTAGTGTTTTCACGTTTGATAGAAACATTCTTTAATGCTTTTACTGTTGGTAGTGCCCATCTTTAGTACTTTTGCTCTCATTATGACATGACTTACCCATTAGTTTCATGTTAGTGAATAATGTCTTATGAATAATAGCTGAATAATGAGCCTATAGTTTAGGGTTTGAAGCTGTGTGTGTCCACCCTCCTTCAGCTGTACTGACCCTGCTGGACGCTCTCAGGCCTGTAAAGCTCCAGCTTGTTTGATTTCTTCAGAGGAACCCTTGAAGGATGCTCTGATGTATAGGTCTGCATGTTCCTCTCTAATTCTGTGTAAATTATACATGTGAAGCAGCTCAGGCCGTGTCACACATTCTCTTTCATTTTGAGTCTGTTTACATAACGAAGCAGCCGTTTGGGCAAAAGTCGTTAGGACAAAATGCGCAGTCTGTACGAGCCTTAATTTATTCCCAAGACAGATATGCATACGGTGCCATAATTATGCATATGAATTAGTGATGTAGAGTAAAGACAGTCTGGTGTGAGGAGGATAATTGACCATGCTCGTGCAGTCTGTGTGAACCTCAGTGTGAGTGCTGGTGTGCTTTTTAATTACCCTGATTGTGGAGCATTGTGAAAAATGACCTCGACGACTGTAGTGGACACTCAGCCAGTGGAACTGAAGATGCTACTTAATCTCAATTATTACAGTTTACACAGTTTCTTTTACCAATTAAACTGAGTGTCCATTTCCTGAGACTGATTATACTCGTTAAGCCACGGACGTGCGCCCTGTTCTCAAAGCTTTACATAAATACACTGAAGTGGACTGAGATGATGGAGAGTCCATACTACAGTGTGATCATTTTCACACCATCCACTCTCCTGAATCTCATTAAAGAACCGCAGAAGAAACCCTGCACAGCCTCTGTTTGAATGTGAAGTTGCATCAGACTTCCACAGCGAGTGGAGAAGCATTTAGGAGATCAAGATCTGCTGCAGAAACGGAAAGTTTTGTACGTACTGAATTATAAATATCACATCATAATTAATTGACAAAAACAAGTTGGAGATGAGTAGAGTTACAGAAATGGAGCTTTTTCTGATCTCAGCAGACGGGGACTTTAGAAGAAGTCATTTTTCTTTAGCTTTTGAGTCGGTCTTACAGTATTACAGGAGCTCAGAGTTAGCACATCTTTCTTTAAAGATTTTCTAAAAAAAAAATTAAATTGTACAAAAACTTAACCTCTTAACTCGCACGCTTAGCCCCATAACATTATTTTTTTAGTTATACACTGGAGCTACGAGGCTAAGGTAAAAATGTAAGTAATGGAAACCTATTAGCATACAGCTAACTGCATGCTTAAACCATTATACTGTCAAATAGGCTGTATTCATACTGATAATATAAAATATAACAAAATATTGTGTAGTATGTCCCAACAATTAATTTTTCCAGTATGCCAAAGATATCCAGATGATTACTACTTTAAATATTTCAGTATGCAGAGAGAGCTGACTGACCAATGTGTGTAAATTTCCACCTTTGTTTAAAAAAAGTCAGCAGGAAAACATCTCCAGTGATATAAATGTGAATACAGTGATTGTGGTGGTACATTTTGATCTGAATAAGTAAAAAAAAAAAAAAAGAACCGTTCTGAATGAAATCAGCTTCTTTGACAGGTTGTTTAAAATTTAAAGCTAAAAAGCTGATGCTAACCAATCGCTAAAAGCTAACGCTAAAAGTCAGGTGAACTGCTTCAGGCTAGCGTACACAGTCTTATAGTTTGCTTTCTTTCTATTCTTAGGAATACATACCTTAGAATTACTAATTTTTAGTGGTAGATAGTGATGAAGACAGCTTGAATAATAGTAATCGTAGTAATATATGAGCTCTCTAGACGAAACAATTAGGCTGCAAAATAGATGTTGATTAGCAAAAAGGAGTGACTGCATTTGGGAGTGCCAAGTTAACAATGTGCAGGAAGCAGCTGTATATACACTGAAAGTAAATTTTGCATTTCATTTGGAAATCAAGGGCCATGTCATCTGCTGGTGTTGGTCCACTGTTCTATCAAGTCCAATGTCAGCGCAGCCATCTACCAGTACATTTTAGAGCACTTCATGCTTCCCTCTTCTGATAAGCTTTATGTAAATGCAGATTTTATCTTCCAGCAGAAGTTGGCACCTGCACACACTGCCAAAAGTACCAACACCTGCTTTAATAACCACAGTATCACTGTGCCTGATTGGCCAGTAAACTCACCGGAGCTAAACCCCACAGAGAGTTTATGAGCTATTGTCAAGTGGAAGATGAGCGACAGCAGACCCAACAATGCAGATGAGCTGAAGGCCGCTATCAAAGCAATCTGGGCTTCCATAACAACTCAACAGTGCCACAGGCTGATCACCTCCATGCCGCACTGATGCAGTAATTCACATAAAAGGTACCCCGACAAAGTACCGAGTGCATATACTGTACAGACCTTTCATTAGACCAACATTTATGTATTAAAAATTATTTTGTGAATTGGTCTTATATAATATTTTGAGATACTGACTTTTGGGTTTTCATTGGCTGTAGACCATAATCATCAACGTCTGATCCTGTATGATATACTGTTGTCTATAAGTATGGCCTACAGTGAGCATCATGCTAATTTGTGGGGAGTAGTGTTCCTTCACTTGTTAGCTACATTAACCTCGTAGCTCCAGTGTTAAATCTCTCAGGGGGTTTGTATTTGAGGGTAAGTGGGAGAAGCTGTACATTTTATTCTAAGCCATACTGTTGCTGTAATGTGGCTCTGATGTACTGGGCTGTTGGCATGAGAGCTGTGAGTGTTTATCAGTGAGGGTCAGGCTGGAACAGTGTCCGGCGTATCTGTCCTTCACAGAAAGCCCCACAGAGATGCCGATGCAGTGAATGCCTCTGGACAGCCAGCGAATGCTTAGTGCCCAGATCTACTAAACAAGGCACTTTTATAGGAACAACTACACCATCTAAAGTTCCTCCTTGTTCCTTGTTGAGCTTCTGTTAAAGAGCACAGCCTTAACGTCCAGTTTTAAAGCTTGTACGAAAGGTCAGTTGCAGTGTAAACGTCATTTATCTTAAGCTGAGAACATCACAGATAATCTTCTGGTCTCTCTAGATGTACAGGAGAAATAGGGTTTGTTGTCACAGAGCTCTGGTACCAGAAATAATCCCACACCTCATACTGAGAGACTAAATCTGAGGAGATTCTTTCTCTGTCTTTATGACGGTAAGATGGTAATAATGACAGAACCCCTGAAATCTACTTTAAAACCTTTTATTTATGGATGAAGGTCATGAGTATGAGGGCAAAAACCATCGCGATTTTATAGAACAAATGCTTATATGAGCTTTTTAAAAAATAGCAAAAATGGAATTGGTTAATAAAACAGGCACGGTGGCTTGGTGGTTATCACGTTCACCTCTCAAACCTGTGGTCTTGGGTTTGATTCCCCATCTGGGTGGAGTTTCCATGTTCTCCCTGTGTATGCGTGTTTCCTCCCACAGTTCAAAAACATGGAGGTCAGGTGAATTGGGTACTCTAAATTGTCTCGATGTGTGTGCGCCCAATGATGGATTGGCACCCTGCCCCTAGTTTAGATAAGATAATGTATTGCCCTGCCCTGCATTTGCTGAAAGGGGTCGGATACTCACCTTGATCACGATTAAGTGGAAATCAATGGAAGGAGGGATTAGATCTTCTGAAACGTTCTTGTATTTTCATGAGAACTTAACTGGGATATATATTCAATAGATATAGTGATCATGAGAACCAGCCCCACGGTGCTGTCTTTCAGGCATTCATTCATTCATTCATTCATTATCACACCCGCTTAATCCTTATCAGGGTCGCGGTTAGTCCCTTACCCCCTCACTGGGTGCAGGGCAGGGCATTACACTATTCAACCAAGCCCAGGACAGGGCGCCAGTCCATGAGTGCGTGAACACACACATACACATACATGCACACACATGGACATTTTTGATCTCCGTGTTTTTGGACTGTGGGAGGAAACCGGAGACCCCGGAGGAAACCCACGCAGACACGGGGAGAACATGGAAACTCCGCTCAGATGTGGACTCGAACCCAAGACCTCAGCGCTGAGAGGCGAACGTGCTAACCACTAAGCCACCGTGCCGCCCATTCTTTCAGGCATGTTCTAAAAGAATATTACAGAAAATAAAAAAATATTCTACAACTTCAACAAATAAATAATTACTCACTACAACTTATGAATTTTATGAGATTCAGGTGTAGAGAAAGTGCAGGTCACTTCATTTGAGGTGCCCCAGTCTCCAGCAGCCATTCCCTAATGACTTCTATGAGCTGGAGCACTGTCATCCATGAAGATGAAATGAGGCCTGTGTTGTTCATGCAGAGGCACAATGACTGGGTTAATAATAATAATAATTTCCATTTATATAGCGCCTTTCAAGAAACCCAAGGACGCTTAATGATGTTATTAGAGTAGTATGGGCTTGTCACTGTACCATTCACAAAGTGTAGGCAGTTCTGTATTGACTAGACACACCTGCCCACACTGTAACACCAACAAAGGCCATCTGGTGACAACAGTAGCTGATGTATAGCATCTCCTTCATGTCTCCATCATCGCTGGCAGCCATAATTTCTGCTCAGCTCAGTGAATCAACTTTCATCAGTGAACAGCACCTGTGCCTGATGGTGTGGTTAGGTACCCTTGCATGTCGTCTAGCACACAGACCACGCTGATGTAAAACAATTTCAGTGGTCTAATGTGACACTTGGGTGCCTCTCACCTCCCTTAAATGTCTCTGGAGTTGTGTGGTATTCATCATGTGGTTCTGCAGGGCACTGTTCACAATGAAGCGGTCATCAGTGTGGGATGTGACCAAAGGATGTAGACTTTGCCTTTCTGTGACTCTTCCTGTCTCTCCATATCTCTTTTACTATCTGCTGATGACACTGTGACACTAAGCTCAGTGGTCACTTCTGTCTGAGAACATCCTGTTTGAAGTCTCACTATAGTGAGATACTGTTGATCAACTGTTAGAGAACAGTAAGCTGTACACAAAGTATAGAAACACTGAACAGTTGGACATTTACAGAATGTCACATTAAGTTCATCTGTAAAAGTTTGAGCACATTTTACGTTCTTTCACAATGTTTTTGTGAATAGTGTGTGTAAATGTCCCACCATAGCCCTCAATGTCTTTGTTTACAGCTTTCACACGTCTTTGTTTGACTTTCAACGTACTGTAGGTCTGTCATGTCTCCACACCATCCTGCCTCCTCAATCAGCTGTTTTTTCTCAGCCCTCGTTCCTTGATTGCCTGTGCTTAAATATTCTTTTGTGTCTCATAATCCTTGTCAGGCACTGATGTCACTATACCCCTTGATCCCATGATGCCATAGTTTTGTGTAATGTCATAATGTTTTCACAGCCATAGTTATATTTTGTTTCATACCACAATCAATCAAAACTTTATTTATATAGCACTTTTCATACAAATCAGATTGAAATTCAAAGTGCTTTACAAGTGATTGACAAGACAAAATTATAAAAATAAAAAATAAATGAAAGTAAAAAAATTTAAGTGTAAAATTAATAACATTTATATATATATATATATATATATATAATTTTTATTATAAAATTATTCATTTTATTAATTTGCTTTATTTTCTTATATATACAAACCGGATTCCAAAAAAGTTGGGACACTAAACAAATTGTGAATAAAAACTGAATGCAATGATGTGGATATGGCAAATGTCAATATTTTATTTGTAATAGAAAATAGATGACAGATCAAAAGTTTAATCTGAGTAAATGTAACATTTTAAAGGAGAAATATGTTGATTAAAAATTTCACAGTGTCAACAAATCCCAAAAAAGTTGGGACAAGTATCAATAAGTGGCTGGAAATAAGGAAATTGAGCATATAACGAACAGCTGGAAGACGAATTAACACTAATTAGGTCAATTGACAACATGATTGGGTATAAAAAGAGCTTCTCAGAGTGTCAGTGTCTCTCTGAAGCCAAGATGGTAAGAGGATCACCAATTCCTCCATTGTTGCACAGAAAGATACGAAAATGGTGTTACCCAGCATAAAATAGCAAAGACTTTAAAGTTATCATCATCAACCGTGCATAACATCATCAAAAGATTCAGAGAATCTGGAACAAT